>JADDOH010023471.1:0-58087 GCA_016648135.1 Agrypnia vestita
CCCAACAGATTACCATTTTTTTCGAAATTTGGAAAACTTCTTGCAAAGGAAAAAATTCAACTCCGATGGGGCAGTCCAAACCGCCTTCAAATATTTTATTGATTCCCGTCCGAATGGTTTTTTTAGTAAAGGGATCGATGAACTACCTACGAGATGGCAAAAATGCATAGATAGCAATGGTACATACTTTGATTAAATAAATATATTATAATTAAAAAAAATCGGCTTTATGTTCCTCCCATACTAAACGCCAATTTCATATGTAAGGACCTAATATGTGATACTCCTCCGAATTGCCGGTGTCAAAATCACACTGATTAAAAGTGATCACTTAAGATAGTTAATAAAGATCGTTAGCTCTGTGGCCACCCTATAAAGACTTCTATACATGTTTCTTGTGTAAAAAGCTTCGTCTCTGTAAGATTTCTATAATTCATATTAAATAAAAAATATTAAATAGAACTTAATATAATTTGAATCATTGCACAGAAATCGTTATCATTGGCACGAGCCCGACAACCCGGGGTTGGTTATGGCTGCCAGCAAAATTATTCTCCTTTTTTCTGTCCAGCGTGGTTGCTTGTTAGTTAATTTCTCCTCTGTTATTCGGTATCGGAATATTTCGACGAAGCGTCGTAAATACAGTAGTTTATGGAGTGCCATATTGTTTTCTAGAACGGATACTCGTTTAGAAGTCACTTTAAGCACGTCCAGTCAAACGGTGGTCAACTGTTGGGCGATAACTACCGCCGTGTTATTAATGTGAGCAACCGTTCAAATGCGGAACGAATTGCAAATTTTTTGTGTTTTGTTTTAGCGAACCGACTATTTAAAGACTTAACAGTTCTCATCCTATTATTCTGTTTAAGAGCGCGATGTAAGTTAGAATAGCTCTGTCATGCAGGTTAATATATTTTTAAATTAAGATTAAATTGTTTTATATATTTATTTTCATAAGTTTTATAAGTAGTTCCCCACTGCAAAGGCTTCCTAGACTAGCAAACATATACGAGCAACTTGACGTCTTTGCCAACAACTTTATAATATTCAAACATATTTTAAAAGGTGTATTGAAAGATTACTAGTATTTGTCAAATTGGACTTAAATAATTGATTTGTATTTGTTTTGATTGTTGATTGAGTGAGATAACTATCTGTTATGTAATATTTTTATTATATTATGACTTTCTAAGCTTGTGCTATTGCTTTTCACTCTATATTATTTGCTTTGTATTTTTTTTATTTTTATTATATAATGTTTTATGCTTTCTTATATACTTGCTTTTCACATTATATCATATTTATCTTTATATATTTGTATATGTATTATAAGTATTTGATTTCCACTTTATGACATTATTATTTTTTCTTTTAAATATCCATTATATAAATGTACACTTTATCTATTTGTTTGTAAAAGCCCTGTAGGGCGTTATTAAATAAATAAATAAATAAAATTTCTGTATATTACAAAGATATCAGAGGAAAATAAAGATAAGGGAAGTTTATTAAAGTAACTTTTATCCAGAATTTGATTAATATGGTTTTAAAAACGTGAATTGTTTTTGAAAACATTTATCACATCAATGTTCTTACTATTTTCAAACTAACCATCTATGAAAATAGGACTTACTTGGCAGTTCCGAAATGAGGCTCACAACCCCGATCACTATGTTAGATCACCAAGCGAGTGTCTTAACCCATAAACTGGCAAGATACTCGTAATCATCAGAATACGAATTTGCTGAACGCTGATTGCCTTACAAAATAATTATACTTTAGTCTCTCTCTGGATTAAAGTCTGATTTTGATCCAAGTGTCTTACTTTTTTCAGTGACACAACTATTTTTTCCTATTAGATTCTAATAGAAAAAAATAGTAGTGTCATATTAGAAGCAATCATTTAAGGCCAATGTTTCTCATTTTTTTACAAAATTACCATTGAGTATATATATATATATATATAGTGGTTCCTTGCTGAATAGATTTTTTCGACTTAGATTGTATCTTTCTAAGTCGTTGTCAGGACTTGGATGGGGAGGATGAGTTTAGCGTTTCTTCAAACAACTTTAAGAAAAGTGACCAGCGATCACAACTTGCTTTGTATGTACCTGTCTGTTATTATCTCATATTTTTTTGTCGCTGGCAACGCCTTTTCTGTTGTCTTTTGTGTATTTTTTCTCACGTAAATTTATTTTTATTAAAAATGCATGCTGTAGGTACTCTTAATAGGAGATTTGACATGTATGTGTCTCTAATTAAAATAAAAAAATTAAAATAAAAATTTTAAATAAAAAGTGATTTCATTTAAAAATCGCAACTTCCCAATTTAATGTACTATATAAAATACCAAATCAAGCGAGG
The DNA here is from genome assembly GCA_016648135.1 of Agrypnia vestita. Taxonomy (NCBI): domain Eukaryota; kingdom Metazoa; phylum Arthropoda; class Insecta; order Trichoptera; family Phryganeidae; genus Agrypnia; species Agrypnia vestita. The sequence continues at coordinate 2,365 of JADDOH010023471.1, forward strand.
ATTCACAGGAATAACAATGCCTTAAATTTACCGATAACAAGCATGCACCTCCTCGGAAAAAATTCTCGAAACTCGTTGGCATTTTTCGCTGTAGGAGCATACCCGAACTAAAAAATTATAGACTTGGAATTTGCCGGAAGAATCTTGTTTTGTCTTCTTGAATTAGTACCGTTCTTTGTACCATTTAACTCCCAAGTATGTAAAGTAATGTTTTTCCTGCTGGTTCTTAATTTGGTATTGTCATTTGCCCCTTTGTTCTATATCTATTACTTATACAATCTAAGGGTGGGATTTATTTATGAAATAATTATATAATATTAAATTAAGGATAAATTATAGAAGTCTCACAGAGACTAAGCTAAGTTATATATGATAAAAGTAGATAGAAGTCTCTTATACGTTGTCTCAGGGCTAACAACCTCTATGAGCTGGCTTAAGTGATCACTCAACACAATGCAACGTTCACCAATTCCTTCGTAAGAACATCCACACATTATCAAAATTTTGAAAATTCTATATATACATATGTTCGGATCAAGTATAAATATTACTATGATCTCTGCCAGAGACATCTGTTGATTTTTTCTCATTAACAAGTTATATATACACAGTTTTCACAACTACTAATAATACCTGTATATTTTTTTTTTAATGGTGTTATTTTAGCAATATTCCTTTTAACGTATATACGACATTCTTTCGAATTATTACACATTGCTAGAATACGCCTGACAATCAATATTTTCAATTTTTAACTCCTATCCTGTACCAGCATAATATATTTTATAACAATACATTTTTATAAAAATATTGTTATAAAATATACATCTATAAAGTAATACTACATATTTTGCAAGAAATGCATGAAGAAGAAAAGTGTTTCCGTTCACCCGGTCGATACAAGATTAATCTCAGGCCGTCGCCACTGGCGCCCAGCGCTGTTCAGTGAAGATGGGGCAAATTGAGGATTATTTTAATATTTCTTTCGTCGGCCCGCTCCGGAGAAACGCGATATAAAGACCCTTTTTGTGCGTACTTTTTTATAATCGCCAATAATCTAATCGCCTTTCTCGTTTGCTCACCTCAATCATCTTGTCAAGGGGATTTTTGCACCTTTCGAGTGTAAATTACCTTCATGCAGCTTCCTATTGAACGCACATAATTTATCTTTTAAAAAATATCTTTATTACGATTTTGATGGTTAACTGATATGATATAACTTTGCATGAATATCTTACATAAAAATTATTTAACGCTTTCGGTCACGATCACTTTGATGTTCGTAACGTTTAAAAATACGATTCTAAAATATTTAATTAAAATCAATAAATTTATATAAAAATAGGTTGGATATTAAAATTAATTACAACTGTTCAGTAATATTATTAGTATTATAGATTTCTGATGTATTTTTTGAGCATTTTCAAACATTACAATTACAATTACAAACCGCAATTTTTAAAATAAAAATAGGCAAAGTTTTGAACCTAATTCCAAACCCGCAAGTTAGTCATATTATTAAAACTAGCTGTTCGTACCCGGCGCTGCATGGGTTACGGATTAAGTTGAAAATAAATTTGTGGGGGGAAACAAAGGTTCTAAATCCTAAAGCATAAGTTTGAGTCCGATCGGTCAAACGGTACAGATTTGCATCGAAAATATGTCAAGGGAAGGGGAAGGGGTATGAGAATGGGGGGAAATGTTGCCTATGTTACACGCCGGGTCCCAAAGCATAAGTATGTATGTATGTATGTATAGATAGTAAGAATATTGTATATAAGTCTCTATTTAAAAAACCACATATTTACATAAACGAAAATATTCAAAACAAACTGAATGAATCAGTTAGAAAGATATACGGAAAAAAACTTTGTATCGAAAAAATATTTGGAAACCGCCGGTTACCCAAAACCTTCCAATATTTTGTGTTTACGAAAAATTTCAGTTCTGTGTAAATGACAACTACATCCATTATTCCATTTTCAATATGTTCGAATCACGATGGTCCCAAATATATTTTCTATAAATAGATAGATCTTTATAAGATCGACGTAATTGATTTTTAAAAAAGTATCCCATAAAAACCAAGTTTTTACTGTACTCCCTATCTTTGTAAAATATAACAATAATTAAAGACGAATTAAAACATGTAGCACTAAACTTACAGGAATTTAATATATGTCAGATGTTTTGAGATGTCAAGATTTTGATAGATTCAATTATCATCTTCTTTATGAATTTCTAGCGTCAAATGATTTAGTCAGAATCAGATTTGATTCTGTTTTGATGTTTTGAGATGTCAAAATTTTGATAGATTCAATTATCATCTACCTTATGAATTTCTAGCGTCAAATGATTTAGTCAGAATCAGATTTGAGTAATGTAGAAATCTTCAAAACTAAGCAGAAATCTAAAAGAAATAAATGATTATTTGATTTCTTCCCAAAATACCCAATTTTGCTGTCATCTGTGAACCAATTGTTATAAATCTTCGAAATTCGTAGTTATGTACCTATTATACCGACGGAGTAATTCAAATTTTAAAAATTCCGTGGCGTCGTCGTTAGGCCGCCGTTGGTAGTAATTAAACTTTTGTAATGATTCAAATTTGAAAAAAACATTAAAATTTTTAAAAATCCAAAATTATACTTTAATTATTAATTATTTTTAGCGAAAAATTTGATAGATCTTTTTGATCGTCGCCACGAGTATGCTTGCAAAGTTTCAGCTCGATTGGATCACGGGAAAAAGGTTAAAAATCGATCCAAAGCACGCCGGCAAGCAAGCAAGCAGACGCCACGAGTTAATATTAGGTCCTTACATATGAAATTGGCGTTTAGTATGAGAGGAACATAAAGCCGATTTTTTTTTACTATAATATATTTATTTAATCAAAGTATGTACCATTGCTATCTATGCACTTTTGCCATCTCATAGGTAGTTCATCGATCCCTTTACTAAAAAAACCATTCGGACGGGAATCAATAAAATCTTTGAAGGCGGTTTGGACTGCCCCATCGGAGTTGAATTTTTTCCTTTGCAAGAAGTTATCCAAATTTCGAAAAAAATGGTAATCTGTTGGGGCAAGGTCCGGAGAGTACGGTGGATGTCTTAGACATTCCAATTGAAGCTCCTCTAATTTGGTAGCCGTCTGTTGTGCAGTGTGTGGTCTAGCGTTATCATGAAGCAGCAGTGGCCTAGAGCGATTAACCAGCCTCGGTTGTTTAGCAGCTAGCTTTTCCATCATAGTTTGCAGTTGCTGACAATAGACATCTGCCGTAATCGTCTGGCCAGATTTAAGAAAGCTGTAGTGAACGACACCAGCACTAGTCAACGCATGCAACGCAGCAGTCAACGCGAGTTTGTTGATTTGCTTCACTCAATTCGTGAGGTACCCACCTTTCAAGCTTTTTCACCTTACCAATTTGCTTCAAGTGGATTAAAACAGTTTTATCACTAAAACCGCAGCCTGCAGCTAACTCGGATGTGATTTGCGATGGATCCACTTCAACAATAGCCTTCAATTCTTCATTATCAACTTTGGTCTCCGGCCGTCCACGGGGCTTGTTCTGCAGGTCGAAATTTCCAGAACGAAAACGTTGGAACCAAAAACGCACTGTGTTTTCTTTTGCGGCACCGTCGCCATACACATCATTAATCCTTCGAGCCGTTTCTGCAGCACTGGTGCCACGGTGGAACTCGTACTCGTAAATAACGCGATATTTCAAGTTTTTCATTTTGTAAACTGAGTGACGTAAAGAAAAAAACAATTGAGGAAAAAACAAATGAATTATAATTTTCAAAACACAAATACATGAGTAAATAGCTGTATAAATTTGGATTTGGAATTCCTAACCAAAGAGAAGATATTTGAGATCAAATTTGCCAGTACGGCAAAACGCCAATTTCATATGTAAGGACCTAATATATTTCTCATTATCTTCTTTAACTTGGTTTATTTTAAAAATGGAATATTTGTTTAAGCTTTCTTTAAAAATATTATATTTTTACTTTTACTAGGGAGACCAAGAAAAGTCATACGCAATCCTCCGAAGAAAGAGGATTTCCCTGCGAAGATTCCCTATGTTCTCGTTGGCGGAGGGACTGCCTCTTTCGCAGCCTTTCGTGCCATAAAATCAAAGGATCCTACTGCAAAGGTTTTTATTTTATTTTATTTTACATTTTTATTCCGATATTACACTTTGTTGGGTTTTGATATTGTAACACAGAGGGAAAGTGTAAAATGTTGGTAATCTCATTCGGTATGTTATCATAATTATTAATAATGATTTGAAAATGTATAGTTCTCATGTTTTATATTTTCTTGAAACTAAATGAAATGCAATACCAAAATTAATAAAAATACTCAACAGTCTAAACGACATTGTAATAATGTCAGTTAGCAAACTTATTAATTTGACAGAGGCATTCTATATGTAGATAAAATTCATTATAGAGTTTCATTATTTGTCAATTAATATTCTAAATAATTTATATTTAGTCTAATTCAAAGTCACTCAATATATATCACGATTCACATTATCAATTTCAGTTGTCATTTGTTAGTTCAAAATCCGGGAAAAGAATTCTTATTTTTTATACGTCAGAGCCCCATGCATTTTGCAGGCTATTGTATTGTATGAAACTGAAACAGGGCTAGAAAAATATGACTTAAAATCTGTAAAAAATATGTGACCATTTGACTTAAAGTCTGGGTTCCATTGCATTTATTTATAAAAACAAATGCTTCTTTTACAGGTTTTGGTGATTGCTTCCGAAGATTCCTTACCATACATGCGTCCACCATTATCAAAGGAGATCTGGCATCAGAACGACCTTCCGCCTGCGGAGAAATTGATATTCAAGCAGTGGAATGGCCAAGAAAGGAGGTAAATATTTCACGTCTTGTTTTAGGAAGTGCCCCAGATAAATAAATACTAAACATTGACTAAGGTCAATTTGGCTTTTTGATTCTTAGGGAGGGGTGAAAATATTTACCACTTAAATTTTGTTTTCTTTAGCAATTTCTTGGTGCTAATTAAGATGATTGCCTTTTCAGTAGCTTTATTTAATATCTATTCTGAATAGATATTAAATAAAATATTGTATCTAAATATTTATTTAGATATTTAACTCAAATGTGCAATACATAAATAATGTGCCATAGCATCAATGTTTTATGTGTACTTTATAATGTCCTTTTCAATACTCACTCACCTCAGTATCTGAAATCTAAATTAAACTTTTTATTTTATCACGGTCTTCCATTCCATTCAGCTGAAAGTACTTCACTATCCATCCCCATTCATCTCAATTCTTCAGCTCCTCATTCAAAGTGCAGTCGGCTAGGCTGTCACAGATATTGCAGACCATAATAATAGGATCATTTATATAGCACCATTTTCGTGAGGTCACCTCAAGGTCGCCTATTCAAAAGCAGACTAAAGAGATTTTAATTTTACCTTTCCCACAACCTAGTTTACCCCTTCCTTGTCTCCAGCCATCTCCTACTCGTCTCCTTATCATGGAGCTAGTTTTGTTACTGTAACATGTTTCTATTGTTATACTAAGTTGTGTGGTTGGTTGGAAGAAATTGCCAAATGGCAATAAACCCGCCATTGTATTAATATGTATTTTCCATATATAAATTAATAATATTTACTCGTATTCATTACTCTTAAACTTACTTTATTCTTACTCTTAAACTTTGATATTAAAATTCTTAAATTCATTTGAAATTGCCACATGAAAAAAATCTTTCTGTCAGGTAAGCAGTTAAGGAAAAATATAACATTTACAAAATATGTACATTCTTTTATGAGTATGTATGTACCAGAGGCGTGCAGTAAGAAAAAGAAGCATGACTTTTATTTAAATTTGTCTGGCAGAATATTATGAAATGTTGAAAAATGAATAAAATGTTAATTATTATGATTAGAATGTTACGAGATATATCTCTTATTTCGCTTTTTTTTTTCAAAATATATGCTTTGGAGAAAGTCATGCTTGTTCTCACTGCACACCCCTGGTATGTACTCAGATTTTCTACCAAAGCTTTAGTAGAGATAAACAAGTGTTATATTTTCTTAATGCTTCTAGCTTATACTATGAACCTCCTGAATTCTACCTTGACATGGCGGAACTGGAAACCGCTCCGCACGGTGGAGTCGTGGTCGCTACCGGATGGGTAGTTTCTAAAATAGATGCCAACGCAAACACCATTGAGATTGAGGACCCGGAAACTAACTCTTGCTTTTGTTTAGAATATGAAAAGTGCCTTATTGCTACAGGTATGAATGTCAATATTTATCACATACCTAAAAGTATTTTTCTTCTTTATCCACTTAATATCCTAATATCTAATCCTGCCTTTAATGGCCTAGTGCTTGGACAGCACTCAGTCCTCTGTCGTGCGCTATGTTGGTTAATTGGTTTCGCTGATAGTTTATCATTGCAGACTTTTTCCTTTTATTCTTTGGGTCGCACTGGCCTTCTTTCCTTTGGCACTGATGAGAAAATATTATATAACGATTTCAATTGCCCCGTTTCTTTCAGGGTTGAGATGATTTAAATCAGTGATTTTTAAAAAAGAAATCAATTTATATTCAATAACACATTCATATTTGTGAAGTTGTAATTTTTTAGAACAAAGTTCTGTGAAATTTTTAAATCAAATTAATTAATCAATTAGAAAGACATATAGAAAAATCTAATTCCCGAAAAAATATTAAAAAAAAAAAAAAAAAAATCAATCAATTCATAAAAATAAGAACTACATGTAAGGTCGATACATTCACGGAAACATAGAGGGTTGCTATAGCTTAGTGGTCAGAGCACCGGCCCCGGAAAGGAGGTGACCTGGGTTCGAATCCCAGTAGTAACCTAATATTTTTTCGGGAATTAGATTTTTCTGTATGTCTTTCTAATTGATTAACTAATTTGATTTAAGAAATCAATGATTTAAATCAATACTATACTAATCAATTTAAACTAATAAAAACATAACATCTTAGTGATATGTAAATAAATATAAGTGACTTAAATTATGGTGAAACCCAAAAGGTTATATGATCATTTGTTATAAAATAAATTAATCTTATTTCGATGCACCCTAAACTTTGTACTGGTGACATTCTGAATTGAAATGCATATTCCAGTTTATACAAACTGAACTTTAGCTTTCTTAAAAAAATGTTTTTGTAATATTATTATGATGTCCCTATTCCCAGGATCAAGGCCGAAAAATCTACCAATATTCGAAGAGTCCCCGGAACCAGTGAAGAGGAAACTGATTCTATACAGGAACATCCGTGACCTGGAGGATCTGTGGCAACGCTTGGAAGGGGCCACCTCTGTAGCCATTGTGGGCGGAGGATTCCTGGGATCAGAGCTGGCTTGCTCGCTTGCCAGAAAATGTAAAGTTTTTTACATTTTCTGTATTTTTTGCAAGCACCATTAAAAGTTTAATACTAAAATATCTAGAAAAGTGTAATATGCATGATTAATCTTTTTATTAATCGAATAATGTAAACAATAATAATAATTGAACTCTAATCTTAAATGATAATATCAATTCTTTCGTCTGCCATGGATCGACGACAAAAACTTGTCTACGTCAAAAAGCTAAATATAAAAGTCTATAGTGTGTAAATATTTCATCTAAAATGTGTGCTTATTCGAGATCAAAATTTATGGTTATGGTAAAAATTTTAATCATATCTTTTCAGATAAAAATACCGGTACAAAGGTGCACCAGGTATTCAAAGAATCTGGCAATATGGGACGTGTGTTACCTGAATATTTGTCAGAATGGACTACTGAACGTATTATTGAAGAAGGAGTCAATGTCATACCAGCAGGTGAGTTGTAATGTTTTTCTGTTATTTTTCTACAAAAGTTTTCAGTTGCATTCTCAGTGTAAATGAAATCTCTTTGTTTTACAGTGGAAGTAAAAGATGCCGATATATCTGGAGATCAAGTGGTGCTGACTTTATCGAACGACAAGGGTGTCAGAGCAGACGTGGTAAGTTTATGTTTCAAACACATATTTTTGTTTTAATTGAGATATGTATTTGATAGAAAAAAATCTTGTACATTTTATTACCATCTCGAAGATTTGATATTTTTCCAGCAATATTCACTGATTTGGTCAAAAGGCCTTTGGTTCATCATACTGGGCCATTTATTCTACATACAAAAAAAAAAAGTGTTAATTTCATTTCAAAGTGTCTAAAAGTTGTCAGGAACTTGTAACTTATTATTTTGTCAATCTATCTTTTGCTGAAAAGATCGATTGACAGAGTTACAGATAAACGGACAATCTGAAAGGTTGGCGTCACCGTACCAAGTTCACCAAATCAAAAAAATATTCAACTACTTTTATATTTTTTTTTTATTATAAGATTTATTAGACATATTATATTTAGATCCTTACAGATCCGCGGTGAAACGAGAGTAATTAAGTATTTTTCGTACACAAAGTCACTTTTTTTTTTACAAAATAACTTTTACATACAAAAATCACACTGTACACAAAATCAGTTTTTTATACAAAAATAATGTATAAGCGATTTTATGTAAATTACCTACGGATTTTTTTATTTTATGTATTTTTTGTCACTGTGGCATTCGAATCTCAAAATTGGCAAATTCAGAGTTAAGCAGCGTTATTACAATTGAAATATAAAAGTATGTATTTAGTTTAGAAAAAGATGGCTAACCATCTTTAATCCTAAGATTTCATACAAGATACAACAAGGTTGTATTAATATTATAACATTGTCTTTTACATATTCCATTCCTCAGGTAGTTATAGCTGTTGGATCAGAGGCCAATACTCAACTTGCCGAAACGTCTTCGCTGGAAGTCCATCCTACCATCGGAGGATTCCTTGTGAATGCCGAGCTGGAAGCACGCACAAATCTTTATGCCGTAAGTTATCAAACATTTATTTTAAAATGAATTATGATTGAATGAATTATTATTCTATAGTTATGTAAAATAAACAGCATCTGCATATCGAGGGTAGAAAGCCAAAAGGGCGTTAGTGATTATTTCGAACTTTACAGGACAGCAAAATAATTTTTTGTCTATCTGATTTTGTCAATAAGTATTTCTTTTATTTATTAAACAATTTCCATATGTGTTTTGGATAAACAAATATGAAAATCGTTTAGTAATGAAAGAAACAATGACAAAATCAGATTGACAGAACTTTATTTTGCTCTCCTGTAAAGTTCGAAGCAATCGCTAATGCCCTTTTGGCCGTCTACCCTTGATATGCAAATTGTAAAATGCTTCAGCATTGATGTAGCCCAGTGAGGCTGATATTATGAATACAACTATGTAACAGTATGTATATGTATAAATAAATACGAGCTAATATAATATAGGCAGGTGATGCTGCGTGCTTCTATGACCCAATACTCGGCCGAAGGCGTGTGGAACATCACGATCACGCTGTGGTTTCCGGAAGACTTGCTGGAGAAAATATGGCTGGAGCCGCCAAGCCGTACAAGCATCAGAGTATGTTCTGGAGCGATTTAGGCCATGACGTCGGTTACGAGGTGCGTATCTGTTGATATTGCGAACAAAGTATAATATAACCTCCTTTTAGCTTACACATTTTAGTGTATGATAAATAATTTTATTGTATAATAAATTGTAATAAAAAAAAGTCTTGCAAGTAAGCTGACAATATTATAAATTGACTAGATGTAATTTTTTTCCATTACTTGTTAATTTTAATTATTGAATTTCAATCTTCAGGCAATTGGCATTGTGGACTCCTGTCTGCCAACAGTGGCAGTGTTCGCCAAGGGTGCCGCAGAAAACAGAACCAACCGAATGGATGACATTAAGGAAGAAGATACGCAAAAGTAATCGATGATTTTATTTTTGTCTCCAAACAATGTAATATGTCATAGAAAATTTATTGTCAAATATGAATCTTACATTTGTACATTCATCACGGTCGAAGCCCAGTGAGGTTAATATCAAAAATACTTCCATGTCACCATCACCATCACATAACTAATATCCGTTTTGGATATACAAGGTTATTTGTAAAACATAAATAACCTCGCAGGACTATATTCCTGCTTTAATTATGAGTCGAAAATGTTCAAGCAACCGTGACCTATGGTTATGGAGATATGCGACATCAAAATTTTCACTTTTTTTTCAATATTTGTGATTTATTTTTTGTAAAACATTCGACTATCGTTACGGTAACTTATATCTTATATTTAACAACAACCTTTAAGTTGTTAAATAATTTATATGACTCAGACTATTAATAACACTTTATTCTGTTTATTTTATCCAGGGCAGCTGAAAGTACGACACCTGCAATCACAGTACAAAATGTGGAGTATGTAAAACCGGAAAATGTAGATGATGATATTTGCAAAGATAACAAGAAGGAAACACCCGTCGCCTCAACCGAAACTGTCACTCAAGAAGTAGATACTTCAATCCAAGTGGTCACTCAGGAGACAGCTGACAAATCTGACGACAAGGACTACAACAAAGGAATCATTTTCTACCTTAGAGACAATATGATTGTTGGTATTGTTCTGTGGAATGTATTCAACAGGATGCACATAGCGAGACAGGTAATTCATTTTATTTATATAGTAGATAATAGGGACTCTACCAGATTGTGGTAATCTGGAATAATCTTTTATAAAATGTAAAAATATTTTTTCTATCAACTAAATAGTATTTTCTATCACCAAATAAAATATAAAACTCGTGAAGTTATGAATGTGCAGAATTGCGAAATTATGAACATCCTGAATCACTAAATTTCGGGGTGCGAAACTTAAAAGATTGCCCAAGATTGCATGCACAAATTAAAATTATGCGTAACTTTGCGCTTGCCGTGAAAACAACAAACCACTTGTTCTATTTTATTTGATGTACGTGCACATTGTAATTATATTATTAATTTTGTATGAAATTTGACATACAATACTTTCAATTTATAACGGAAGTTGCGGAACTGAACCTGTCGTAAGTCGAGAACTCTATTTTTACTGACCCCTAAGGAAAATTATGGCATTTTTCATTGAATACCAAAGATAGGATATCACAATTTTATACCGAGTTTAGAACCTGTATTATAATTGTAAAAGGGCTGGCTGCTAGGTGCTCTCGGAATTTATAATTTTAATGTGTTTTTCAAGTGCTTATATTTATATTAGCTGTGCCCGCGCGGCTTCGCACGCATAGTTTTTTAGTACACTGTTAGGATCGTCATAGAACTTTCGAGAACCTTTTAGAACGTTCTCTTTCCAGAACTTTCAAGAAATTTATCGAATGTCCAGGAACCTTCTAGAGACACCGACACATTCCGCCACTCAGTTTAGAACCTTATAGAACTTTCGTGAATTTTCTAGAACCTTCTCCTTCCAGAACTTTCTAGAGAAGGCTTTTCCGGAACCTTCTAGACTCACCGACACAGTCGGCGCGCCTATTTTGAAACAATCTGAAGCATTTGCGGCCTTCCCATAACAAAAAATGTGCTAGAAAGCACATTTTCGTCACCCACTCCCACCCACGTACAGCCACCCCCACCAAACTCGCATATTTTCGATGTGACACCAAGGGCTATCCACCACCATAACCACCGGTGGGTGGTTGTGGCTGGTTGTGGAGAAAACTTGGCGGATAGGGGAACACGGGTTTCTTTTTATATATATATTTATATATATTGATTATGTGTGTGCAATTTTGCAGACATCAGAGGATTTTTATTAAATTTCAAATTTTTATTCCAGATTCTTGCTGAGAGGCGGAAGTACGAGGACTTGAATGAAGTAGCCAAACTATTCAGCCTCCACGATGACTAAAGAAGTAAAAATGATCTAATATTTAAGGCTGTTAAGTTTTGCTGGACTCAATTTAAATAAGCATTCAGTTATGTTTAAGAATACAGTATGAATGATTCCCATTGGAACACATAAAGCTAAATCGAATGATTGGTTTGGTTGGATTTACCAGCATAATGTGTTATGCACATACAAATATAATAGCTATGTTATATTGACAATCCAATTTATCACATCAACGGTGGCTGCTCTAGGAATATACATAAGTAGTGTCTGAAAATTATCTGTACAATTTCGTAATTTAATAAAATTTATTTTTAACCTACAATTATTATGCGGTCAATACACTCGGCTATTACCATTGCTTTTTGCACTGCTGTATTTACTCCTCTATAAATTTAATATAATTACTGTAGATTTTGAATTGTTTGTTTCTTGAATACCATATAAGTATCTAACTCGCGTAAATTTCTTAAAATCCATCCAATTCGTCCGCATATTGAAAGCTGTCAAAGCTTATTTTATTTTTTAAAAAAATTTCAGAAAAAACAATTCAAAAAAAAAAAAAAATTAAAAAGTTATGAACGTTACACGAGGTTACAAGACATAAAGACAGACAGACGGACGTTAATTTAATATTTAAACGCTTTAGTTGACGAAAATAGTAGATGTGTGTGAAACAAACTGATTTCCACCAACTTTTAAAATGATATTAGTATTTATTTCATCTAATATTATCAAAAACTTATATTTTGGACAAAACTCCAGATTGCAATGACTGGTTTGCATGATTAATATCGCTTTGACATCAAATAAACAGGACTTTTTTATTAACACCCAAACACCGCGGAGGTCTGATGTTACAATCCATGTATGTAAACAAAATATTGATGTGCCTATTTTAATTTAAAATGGTTTATATGCCATTACTGCACAACTGTTGAATGTTGAAAAATGATACGGCACCATCAAATATGTAGACAAAAGTTTCTTCCCGTTTTGGGCTTTTAATGACAATTATTTATGAATCCCTGTTACTCTACATTCCCCTCAATCAACATATAACACTAATTCAATCACGTAGATTCACAACTACTTAATCGCTAAAGTCGTAAATGTATATTAATTAATTACTCGGGTGTAAGTAAATATTTTATTTCTGTCTTTTTGAGTGTTGGGGTAACAATCACCAAAATAGCAATCTTGTTATTTTCCGAATACTGTCAAATGTGTCAGAAACAAGAGCAAACAAAATAAACAGAAAAAACTTAATATATGTGTTTCATTTTAAAATAAGACATCTCTAAAATTTCTGCGCCTCGTTTGATGTCTTTAATAACATAGAAATTTTACAGATATTTTTCACACACCCTGCATTTGAAATGAATTTTGCATAATATATTGTAAAATACATTGTTCACAAAATTTCTTCACTTAAAATCTAGTTGCCAACACTTATTTTTGCCGAGTATGTACATAGAATTGAAATAAACATTTAGTGTAATATTTTATTTGTATCATAATTTACTTAAAAAATAATTTAGACATAAATTATTTTCAATTTGCATTTTTAAACTTGTTATTTTCATTGATTGCATCAACGGTCACTAATAGATGTACTTTGTGATAGGTTTTATGTGTTGACCGTCATTTGTTGTATTTGTTGATTGTTGCCGCGCCTGTTATTTAGTGATGCTAGGTGTAGTTGTTAAAGAGATGTGAGAAAAAGTAGAAATTTTATAGATATTTTCATCTTGCGGTGATTTGAATTTTGCCAACTAATATGTATTTTAATTATTATCTTAAAAGTAAAGATTTTATTTTGTTTTATAGCTTCTTCGACATCCTTTTAGTAATAATGTATTGAAATTTAAATTCATTTTTAATTAGTGTGAAGTCAGTAGCGCAGTACAATGTTAAAATTCTGATTTTTTAAAAATATATTTGGTGATACTGTAAAACCCCACTAATTTGAAATTCTGTATAATTCGAAATTATTCAAATATTTTATGACTGTAATAACTATTAATCTAAATTGGTTGGTTCACAGTTAATAACTCGTTATGGTGCGTTTTCGATTATCAAAAATGACAGCAAAATCCTAGTAGAGAATTTTATTAATTCGATACATGAGTTTTTGGACATTTTCTACTAGTTATTTTGTACTTGTTGATTATTTAAAACAGTTGAGCTGATTTAGAAATATCAGATATTTAATTTATTTTTACATACATGCTGGACAAAATTGTATTGTTATTTTTATACTTATTTTCTTGTGAATATCAAATTAGTAGGGTTTTACGTAATTCAAAATTAGCCTTGAATTTCGTAGGTAGTACTGTACCGAAAAATTGTGTTTATTCAAACCCTAATCATTTGAATAATTTGTATAGGTAACTTTCTTGCTAAATAAAAAATATCAAACAAATGGCAACGCATTTCTGAAAAATAAAATTATTTTATCTGAAAAAGCTGCTATTCTCTTAGTCCTACTTGAACCTGATTCATTTTGATTAATTAAATTTACATTAGTTATTGGTCCTTTAAATTTCAAAGGTTCAACTGAATTATATATTTGAATCAAAAATGTATTTTCTATTTCTTAAGCACATCCCCCAATTATTATTTCCATAAATTAAAATTCCAAATTGGTCAATCATCCTCTTAAATATGAATTAATAATAATGGAATTCTGTTTTTTTTTTCAATTTGTAAGATTGATTGCATTTACCTATAGAACTTGAAAGCATTTTCTATTCTGTGATTGCAATTTTACGTGTTTTTATTATATAGTTTTAGTTGTATAAAAAAATTAGCCCACAAACTCACCAGTATTTACATTAACACGACTCTTTCTTTGTGTTGCACAATTTACTGTATTATATTTAAACAATTATGTTGTAAATTACATGGCAATAATTTAACTATGTGTTTTAGACATCCATTTTCATTCGCAAATAATTAATGATGATAATATTTAAGTGTCAGTGAAAAGTGAAAAATAATCATGGTTTTCGTTCAGTTGTTGCAAGCTTTTATTTTTTATTTTTCTTGTTGTTTTAAGTGATTCAGAAAAGTTGTACGTGATTCTGATTATCAACCGAGGAAGAATGCCTATGACTTTCTTCATCTTCAAGGCTCATATGCCCAGCACAAAATTTCTGGAATCACCATTGCATCATACATTCTTCAATGTATGTACCCACAAAAAAAGCAATGTTTACTTTACAAGCAGTTTCTTCTGCTTAGCCTCTCATATTAACAGCATTCTGTCTTCAATTCAGTACTATACAATAATTTGAAGCAAAATTAATAAAAAAAAACCAAAGACATTACTTGTCAAAAATAGACTGAAATGTGCACTTTAAAATGAAATTTTCATGAACACATGATCTAAAATAAAAACTACCATTATTTTCCTACCAACCTAACACTAAGGAAATGGATTTTGCAATAAAGTAACTTTTCTGATTTCGTTCCTTTCTTATTTCTATGACAATTGTAAATCTTATTTTCTCTAATGTTATAATATCCATGATTACTTATTGTATAGATCAAAATAGATTATTCTTTCTATAATTGTATTTTTTTTTGTAATGGGCTCTTCGTACCTATGTGGTTTAGGTACAAATATATTAGAAATAGACATACACGCACATAAAATTTTAGATATGTTTAGTTAGAAAAGTAATCGTGTACATGATGCATTTGATATCGTCCATATGAATTGTCTTCATTATACCATCAACATCAATTATCAATCCTCTTAATTTTTAATTTGTGTAAATAAATTTAATAGGTAGTTGCAGTTATTATAAAATGATAAAAATTATATATCTATTTTAATTATTACCCTACTGAACCCCAGTTGCATTCTTCCGTACGACGAAGGTATCATGCAGCCATTGATCTCAACTTAAATTTGGAAATGAGAATGATATAATTAATTTGCTACATATGTATTACTTGTGTAGAAATTCAATTATTTGAAATGGACATATAAAAGTACGTTAGGGCTCTCGATGAAGTAAAAAAGGCTAAAACGACTTGAGTCATTTGAGATGTGTATCCACAAATGGCTTCTAAAAATAAGCTGGATTGATACATTTATAAATGACATTGTAATGAGTTGGTGTCATAGTTATGATTTTTTTAAAGGGGATAAATATTCCAATGTCATTTTTTACAGGATCTAAAAATATGATTTGTTTTGAAGGGAAAATTGTAATAAGCTTTTTACAACTAAATCATGTGTATAAATAAAACTCAATACATATATCAACAACATACTTTATTACGCTCACTTAGCAGGCATCTCATTTTTACAATAACAAAAAAAAAACAAACATAAAATAAAAATTTCTAGGCGTTGTTTAAGGAGTAAAATAATCCATTCATGTTTTAAACAAGAGATGGAACCGATATATACAACAATCATCAAAATGCCCCGATATTCATCCAAAAATCCAATATTTATCACGAAAAGTCACTTACCACATGGTAATCGTAGCCTCAGAGAAAATACTGTCCAATTGGGCCAAAACTAAAAGCATGGTGGAGAAGTGGCATCCGAACATTGCAATAATTAATTAAGATGGACTAGAAAAGTCTCACAAAGACGAAGCTATTTATATGGGAAACGTGTATGGATGTCTTTATAGGGTGACCCAGGGCTTACGACCTGTATGAGCAGGCTCAAGTGATCACTCTACACAATGTAACCATTCACCAATTAACCGCAGGAATATCCGTACATTATCAAATTTTTTAATGTTGTATGTGTCCCAAATCAATTTCCTTCATAAGTACGAATGCTAGAGACATCTAGAGTCCTTCACATGACATAGTATACATAGATTTTCGCCTCTGGTAATGATACCTATATATTTGTAAATTGGAATACGTATTAAGCAATATTCTTTTTAATGTATGTACATACCTATATAATTGCCATAATCAATCAAAAATCTTTTTTTTTTATAAATGTAGTGTTATTGAATAGGCATGATGACAGTATTAAAGAATAAGTGATTTTAGAAAAGAAAATATTTTGAAAGGATTCTTAAAAAATGATCCAGTTTTAATACACACATTGAGATTAATAAGATTTTCAATAAATTAAAAATATAAAATTGTGCAATCCGCCATTTTAACTGAAACAGCGGTCAGAGTGAATGACGTCACGCCTCAGTACCCATCACCGTGTCTTTGAACCGTTGCCATAGACACAATGCAATGTTCACTGAGGCTTGACGTCACGTAGACGAAATGACAGCTGCGGCGTTTTTGCGCAAAATTAAAAATATGTAGATGAAAATGCAATTATCTGCGTAAAAACTTAGTTTATTACTGAAATAATGTTATTTTCGGTAATAGTACACATGTACATACAATATAGAATGTTATTTCAAAATCAGTCATCATGCCTATTGTAGGGGGAGTGATGAAAACAATATTGATCACCAAAATAGAAGTTATCTGAAGTTTTACTGAAAGGTGACTCTTCTAAACATTAATTTATTTCCTTCCACCCTTGCCATCAGTGCCCCTTTAGTAAGTTCTGCTTAAATTTTAGTTCATCTATACATCAGGCTGGGAGTGGATTATTGGAAAAAATTGATTATATATTCTTCCGATTCAGTATTTGTCTATCCCCCAGGAAAAGATTAAAGATGAATATAGAGATTCAACTGCATTATGTAGGGAGCATATAAAGATGCATGAAAATTTTACAAATCTGATAATTTAACATTTTCAGCTGTGTTGAAATAAAATATGAATGATGATTCATGTTTTATTGAAATTTTATGAAATAAAAATTAACTTGACTGCTTAACTTTTTTTTTCCAATTTGTACAAACTATTCATGCGTGATACGAAAAGCAGATTACATTTAAAATTAAAATGTATTGCAAAATGGTTGACATTTTTACTTTAAACATTGTACTGTTTTCTCTTTAACAGGAAAAAAATTTAAGTAAATCTATTATTTTAAAAATAAATCTACAGGTAAAATAACAAATTATGGCAATTGTGGAGAATTAATAGCCTAAAGCAATCAAAATTTAATAAGTAAATTCAGTTTTTTCAGTTTGTACGATCATAATGAAAAAATGTTTGAGGGATAAAATTTAATACCTACTATTTAAATAAACCAGAAATTGATTTTTGACTGACCTGTAAAAAACAAAGAAACTGCACTATCCTATGAATTTGACTAAATATTTACAAGCATCGAAGTATACATTTTGCTAACCACAGCGCTAGCAAAATATTCAACTTTTTCAAATAACACAATGACATCGACAATGGTCTTTTTACTAGAGAACTTGACTTTTTTCCCACAATAAGCAATCATAACAAAACATTTTTTTTAAAACGACAATGTACAAATGAAAAACCTATGTTAAAAAAAGACTGTCTTGTAAAATATTTTGAATAAATTTACTAATTCTTAAAACTGGTACCAATATTTTTTAGTAAAAATTTAATCTAAAATTTGTTAAAATATTACTGGGGACGCGCGTGTATACGTAATTGGCGTTATCATTTGTATAAATTTGGTTTTTTATAAAAAAATTATCTTCTGACACGAGTTGTATAAAAATTTCACCAATCAAACAGGATTTATAATATGTATGTATATTAAAACAAGCTGTGGGCAAAAATTTAAATTTACAAAGTGAAAAATAAAGTTTTCTAAAATGATCACAAGGCAAGATTAATATAATATTTATATTAATGAACACATCCATTTGCATTTACTTATCTTTCTGATGAATTTACAGTCATTTATTGACATGATTACATACATCAGATTTTATTACACTTATTAGTCTGATTGTGAATGTAACATTACGGTTGCAACAGTAATACGTATTTCAGATGACTTCAAGATTATAAATGATTAATTTTAAGATGATACACGAAGCAAAATAATTTTACAATGTTGATCACTAAAAAGTGCTTGGCTATAAAAGTCATATTATTTTTTGATGATTGAATAATTTGAATCTTCCTAAATCTGTTTGATTTTAATTAGATTATCTTTTCCGGTGACATTAATTAATATGTATTGTTAATATATTAGGTAAATACACATAGGAAATAAAATACATTCTAAACATAAAAACAAGGTTTCAAAATAATAATGATGAAATAGTACAAGATCTATAACAGGGGTGGCAAGTGCAGCCAAAATAATATGGAATATCTAAATATTACAGATAAAGTTCTGAGATTTATCAATTTTAAATTATACATTCCAACAGAAAATGAAAGTTATGATTATCTAATGAGTGTACTTCATGTTGAGAAGAGGAGTGGACGACATAACAGCATTTTGAATTGCTCTGAACTTTGATTAACTCAAATGGTTTCATATAAAATATCAATACAAACAAAATGTTCTTTGTAAGTACCTACCCAAAATAAATTCGCTAATAACATGGATGCGCCGGATTAATTTTGTTGACATTTGTCGCTGTACGAGTATACCTGAATTGAAAAAATATTTAGACATGGAATATGCTTAGTTCTAAATATAATTAAGTGTACTGATGATTTTTTTCCTTTGAATTATATACATATGTGAAAATTGCTCCCATTGTAAAAGTATGCTTTTATTTGATAATTTGCATTTTTGCTTATTGTTTATTTTTAAAATACGATGTATTGTTATATAGAGTCCTCCTCATTTAATTTGAATAGAAAATATACCTTACACTTTGGGAAAATAAGCAACATCAATGTTTGCATTTTCTTTTCAATGATGAAATCCTTTCAAGATGAGTGTATTTTCTGTAAAACGTTAAACTATCACTACAGTAACTCGTATGGAATATTTAAAATTCATTCGCCTTAATACAAGTTAAATAAAATGATAAAAAATACTTTTTTAATTTCTGCAAGATTTTAATAATTTTATATAACTTGTATTAAAGCGAATGAATTTTTAAATAGTCTAGTGTTTTACAAAAGACAAGCCAGAAATATTAAAAAATGCAAGCTTTGATGTCGCTTACCTCCGTAACTGTCGACACTTCACCCAAAGTGTAAAAAATATTGAATGAATGCTGCTCTGAAGTTCTTGCTACTAGCTATGATACATCCTGTATATAAAACACATATATGTGTGCCTTCTGAAACTTGCCCGAATACATAAATGTTTTTATTTGATGATTATAACCTCCTGGAGGCCACCTACAGAAGCTTTTTCAAAAAACAGTACAATTGACCACAGTCTCCTCTACCTACCTAGGTTGGATATTTTTATCATTTGAAAAAAAAATGGAACATCCAGAGAGCTGGCGACAAAGTGACTTACGGTTGTAGAATTATTGTATTTGAAATATGAACACTTATTGTGCTAACGCCATTAAAAGCGTGACCGGTGTGGCAAGAACTATTTTAATGATAAAATCACATAATGGTCAAAATGAATTAATTTTAATTCCATATTTCTCCAGACAACTTGTGCGTGCGTTATTATTGTAATAAAGAAAACACCGAACAGGTGTGCCACCCCTGATCTAGAGAAAACATAAATAAATTAAAACTAGACAGTAATACAGTATATGGGTAATATCCTACTGAAATTTGCACTCGATGAATATCATAGAAGATTGTCACACCTTTCCTTATGTACAAAAGACAATCAGTCGTATATTAAATATATAAAGGCAAGACCAACTCACACAAGATTTTCATGAAAGGTTTTAAGAAAATTTTATTTTCAAAAATTCTATCAATAATAGAGGTAATATTCAAAGGTAAAGCATAGAGAACCCAACATAACATAAAATATAGTATACATACTAATAAAAAACAAAGTACAGTCAGTTCTCTACTTACAGCGGGGTTTGGTTCCGCAACATCGGTCATAAGTCGAATTTCGTACAAAAATAAATAATTTAATTATAATAGACATATGTATATCAAAATTAATAGAATGAAAAGTTTGTTGTATTCGCGGCAAACACAATGTTACGGATAATTTTAATTTGTGTTTACAATCTTGGGCAACATTTTAAGTGTTTGCAGTCAGCAGGCAGTACAGCGGACCAAAAAACGACACCACGAAAGTTCACCTGGAGAATTCGTTGAGTGGTAAATCTGCCCTATCAGAGAATTCCAAGTTCCAAATTGCAGAAAACCCCGAACACGAGTAAAATAAAGGCATTTGCCCCGACAAAAACTAAAGATGACACAATAGATTGCAGAAGAGTGCAATCAATCGCTAGAAGTGCGCAAGATATATTTATATTATATATATTTGACGAAAACCATAAAAACACCATACATCTAAAAAAAAATTTTCATCATAAGTGCGAATGGTCGTAAGTCAAGGTGGTCGTAACTCGAGAACTCACTGTAGGGTCAGTCATTAAAAAATTTCACTTTCAATGATACTATTTGACACTAAAAAGATAATAAGTAAAATATTTTCTAGAATATTTGACACTAAAAAGATAATAAGTAAAATATTTTCTAGTCACGTCTAAAAGTGTGAATTAATAATAATTTTAGTTCAACCTAGGTATTCACAAGTTTTTTGCTGTAGAAATGATGCATTATTCTATCATGAGGCAATGAAACGGTTGCAAGCACGAGTGACGAATGGCTTGCGAACGAAAGCCACTGTTGTGATGGAAATTTTCACCAAAAATTTAAAATTTGTACTTGGAAAGTTTTTATTTATTTATTTCTATTTAATTTTAAATATAAAATTTTGGTTGGACTGTGCCTGTCTCACTAGAAATATCTGTGTTGAGACAATCTATGTTGAGTTTTCTAGTAACCAGTACGTATATCAATTACAGTAGACTCCGGATTATTCAGGGTAGCATTGACCTGGTTGCGGATGAACCGGGGCAATAAAAGATTCTGTTCTTTTTCTTTGAAAATATTTCAAAATTCTTATAATGTAAAAATATTTTTTCTATTAACTATTACGATTTAAAATTTTGAAATTTTTTAAAACCCACAAGTCTCAAAATGTTGATTTTGTAATAGATTAACCACGACAATGAAAACCCCGGTAATTCGTAATAATAATAGAATATATTTTAGGTCACATAATTCGAAATTTTTTTGAAATTTGACAAAATTGAAAAAATAATTTGATTTTTTTCACAACTGAGAATCAATATGTCGACGGCTCCTACGTATAATATCGTAACCCACAAAACGACGATTTTGAGTTTTTTGTGTATACACATGTGTATTTAATTAAATCTTTAATTCCAAGAAAGAAAAATAAATATTTTGTAATAAATAACATTTTATTATTATAATTTTTTTTTTCGTTCTAGGAATTAAATATATAATTAAAAACATATGAAATACACAACAAACTCAAAATCGTCGCTTTGTGGGTTACGATATTATACGTAGGAGCCGTAGATGTCAGTATCGGCTATTTTAGTTATTTAATTATTTATTTAATTATTTATTTAATTAAATAAATGTCGCAATCTTTGTATTAGTGTAATAAATTTTGCATTTATGAAATTTTTTTTTGAAATATGCAATGCTATATTAAAGTTTTTCACAAAATTTTATGGATTTTTTAATGAGTTTTACAATTTTTTGTGAATTTCGCAATCGCATTGCAATTTTATTTTGTTTTTTAACTAGAATTTCGAATTAACGAGGTTCTACTGTACCATGTGTGTGGAAAATATAAATTTATTGGTAAACACAACCTCACCATCCATGAGGATGGAAAATATTTTCAATAAAAATTGAGGCTATTTTAAATGTCTACTATATGTCGTTCATCAATATTGAGAATTAAACATTACTAATAAGACTTCTTTTTTGTAAAGCTTTTTCACATGACACAACAACAAAACACTAAATACAGGCAAAACTGAACACACTCTTTATATTACTTTTATGTATGCATTTATTATTTAATGTTCAATAATTATATTATGCAATTAATAGTGGTAAATAACATGCACACACCACCTTCCATACAGAAAACATGGTTATCCAACTGTTGAATCCCGAAAATGATTAACAATTTATTCAATTTTGCGCAAGGTGGAGATAAGTATACCGGAAAGAGAATATATTTAAATTAAATAATATTTTACAAATTACACGCTGTCAAACAGCTTGTAACGTAACTTGTAAATGCTTTATTTTATTGCACGTCATTTCCCAGCTTAAAATTTTTTAAGTACAATACATAGTTATGTTTAATTAAATACATTTTAATATTATGCTTACTTAAAATATCATGCCAAACTCTAATAGGGCATAACGAACTAGAAAATATTTATGTATTAATTATGCTTAGATATCAAAATATAGTGAACACAATAAATTACTTCAAAATCAACTGTGAGTTGGCCTTTACTTAAAACTTACTTCAAAGATAGCAAAAAAAGGCAGTTTTGTGTGACAAGAGTACAACTAAGAGTTATTTTTCTAACCTATGGATGTCATACAACCGTTCCTTGTTGAAGATGTACGGTTTACACCAATAGGGCTGATGAATTTTCTCTTCATTGAAAATACATCAGCAGCGCACAAAACCATTTTCAGACATGCAGCCTCAAATATCCAGGATGTCTCAAAAAGTGTGTACATACTTAGAAGGATTGTAAATTTAATGCATGTTGAGTGAGATTAAAGTTTTATAATAAAGAAAATAAATGAAGAAATTTTTTTAAACAAACTAATGGCAATTCAATTTGTATTTTAGTACATTTTATCTCGATAGCTACCTTTAATTGTACTGGTTTAGTGTCATAAACCTTACATTTGACATGCCTCCATAAAAAAAAGTCCAGTGCATTTGGAGAGCAAGGTCTGGAGAATATGAAGGGTGTTGAATGCTACCTTGACAGAGGCTGCAATCACCGGATCATACTATATCTGGCTTGCGCAGGTCTGAAGAACGGAATACTCTGAGGGTTCCTCCTAATACCTCAGAGCATGCATAAAATACATTGGTAAAAATGTCGCTCTAAGGGGGGAGGGAGAGGAAAGAAGAAATAGTGAATGTAGCCATGAAATAAGGGATCCTCAAACCAGCCTAAGACAGATTGTATGCCCTGTAGATTCCATCTTGTCCTTGCTCCACGCGGCGGTCTGGATTTGGGGACTGTCTGATCCCTTTTTGGTGAAATCGCGGTTACCAATTTAATCCATATGTTCAGCTGATATTTATCGAAATAGGACCTTAAATTAAGAATAAACTTTTCTAACAAGCTCGCTCCAAAATGAAATGGACAGTCAATTTTGGAATTCCTGCCTTACATGTTCACATTTCTTGGGACACTTGTAGCTGTAGGACGTACAAAGATTACACTAACTAAAATTTTGATTACAATGTCTTTTTAAGAATATTCTTTGGCCAGCAGTGTATTAATTTGTCCCAACTAACAATGGATATGAGAAATTCAGTCTCTTAAAACAAATAATACATATATTCTAAACCTAAAAATATATCACACAAAACTGCCCGATCGTTGCCAAGTGAACTAACAAAGGACTAAGGAGTATGACTATGTCTTGTGTTATTCCAGCCCAAGGATCCAGTTGATCCCTTGCACCATGCACAGGATCAGGGGCTGCCACGCCACCAGCAGTCTTATCCAGTCTAGCAGCTGGCCGTACAGGACATGAGGTCTCTCCCACCTGATGTTGCTCTTAAGGAAAATATCATTGATATAAACGAACAAAATAAATGTTATTATTAATTGATATGGCAGTTGCTTTACGGTGCGACATGATGATGATGAGAGAGACTGCTCCTCTCGAAACTATAGTCGTGTTAAATTAACTCAACCTGTGTGCATTACAAAGTTCAATTTAGTTTAAATTAAAATAAAATAAATGTTGTTTATTATTTAATATAAACAAAAAAATGTTGTCTTATCAGCATTGGATCATATTTACTCACATACACACACCGGTTTTCTGTCTTCATAGCGCAATGGTGTTGCAGGTGTTAGTTTCCTACGATAATAATCGTCAGCTATAAACATTGCTGCAAATTACCGTATACATATACTTGAATATGAAGGAGGTAAGTTATTAGCGTTTAAAGACTCAGAAATAAACTGCGTGAAGTTAGAGATAATAACACCAAAGAGATACAACCTTTTTTAAAACAACATTTTCAATATTTAAAAATTGTTATTGATATTAAAAACACAATACGTTCCCATGACAAGCCCGTTTTGTTTTTGTTTGTCGTTTCCGATAATAACGGCTCAATATTTTGCTATTCACTGACATTAAACTCCCGCATTTGAGTTCTCTTTACAGTCACCCACTCTACGTAAATGTTGAAAGTTTCAGAGCTCTAGCTAGTCGGGAAGTTGGCGAAAAATCAATTGCAAGGTCCCACCACAAACAGACAAAGAGATTTAGATAAAAAACATGGAAAGTAAAAGGGGAGAATAAAAAATATGATATATAGGTATTATAATAGAATTAAAAATATATGTACATATACATAAAATAAGGTTTATTTTGGTTGTTTGTTTGTTTTTGGTAATTGTTTTTTGCAGGGACCTATTTTTGTTCAGTCAATTTTTCAAAAAGAAACGGTGAAATTTACATATTTGACAAGATATCTTGCAATAATTAATTTAAATCCATTTTCTGTTTCTCTTGTATTGTTCAGTAATATTATTTAACAAATGATAGTTGAAAATTATAAAAGGATACGGATTATTGAACATCCTCTTGAGATCCACCTTTTCTTTACAGTAAGGACAGGTCTGCTTCTTCCCGACGATGCACCAACCCCTGATGCAGAACTCATGAAACACGTGTCCACACGTCAGCTTGTACGTATTTTCTGAAATTGTGAAATTAGCTCATATATGATTGAAAACTGAATATTGCAAAAGGTGAAGTTAATTTTACAGTATAAAATTTATAGCTTTTCTATGCTAGCTCTCTCCTTGTGTAGATTTTTAGAAATCTAATCTTAACACCAGTATTTTATATTCAGAGATGTCTCTAAATATCAAAACTGTCCCCACTCTCTCATACCCAACCGCCCCACCTGATATAACACACAAATATATTTAATATTAGTTAACATTTACACTTGTCGATGGGACATTCTGTTCTTCCCTAAACTAGTGGTAAACAACAATAACTCTTAATAATTGTGTGCATGTTACACAAAGTTAGCTAAAGAATAGTTTTTAATAAAAAAAAGTTGATTTGCCGGATTTAATTCGATGAGTAAATTAATGAGAAATTTACAGAGGACATTTAAGAATGCTGGTAAAACAACTGCGAAATTTATTTTTTCTAATTTGGAGTCGTGTTTTTGTAATTATTTTCTGATGTTTTTCATAGAGATTATCCTTTAACCGGATTATTTATTTCCTTCTGCCCTGGATAATCAAGAGTCTTTATGCGAAATACTATAGCAATTAAGAATGAGCTGTTTGTAATTAAAAATGACCTATGACAGTTAAAAATGATATGTTATGTAAGAGGGTCGTTCTTTCAGAATGAATATACATAATAAGATGACATAGTATCATCAATTTGCATAATAACAATGTGCTATAAGACTAAAATCCAACAATGACATATACTGGGGTCTCGTAACTAGTAGCGAAAACTTCGGGAGAGTATTGTTCGTTCAATTTTGAATAGAAAATATTCTTTATACTTTGTATGAAATGTCGACCGTGATGAAGGTAAGGGACATAAAAGTTTGCATTTTACTGTAAAACGTTGAACTATCACTTCAATAACTTTTGTGGATGTTAAAAATTCATTCGCTTCATTACAAGTCAAATGAAATGTCAAAAATCTGACAGAAAAAATATTTTTTAAATTTCTGCAATAATTTTATCTGACTTGAATCTTTAGCTAATGAATTTTTAACATTGAATATAAATTACTTGAAATGAAAGTGAAAGTCTAACATTTTACAAAATATATACAGAAATATTTTAAAAAAATGCAAACTTTGATGTCGCTTATCTCGTAAATGTTGACAATTCATCTAAAGCGTAAAGAATATTTTCTATTTAAAATGAAATGAAGAAGACTTTGCTACTGGACATCTTTTATATAGACTACTACCAATCTCATGATCAAAAATGACATGCTTGAACAACACAAAAATTAATGTTTAAACAAAATCCAGGTATGTGGTAGTACACCATAGTTAAATATAGTGGCATTAACAAAATACAATAGCAATAAATGTTGTGGCAACAATAGAACATTATGGTAAGTAACTAACCTATAGAATGGTTTTTTATTTATCAACACCTTCCCGGGCACATGCTAACATATGAGGAAAAAAAATGTATCAGACAAGCGCCAACTTGTACTGAAAAAAATTATATAAAATATTAGTTGTTCAATGACCACAGGCACGACTGCATCGTTTTTGATTTGTTTCTACTTCGTTCTTCGGGTTTTTCAAACTGTAGTTTTTTTATTGATTATGTGCTTTATTATTTTTTTGATAATAACAAACACAATCGGAAAATCAAAAAAATATTTTTACGTTATAGTTGGTTACTACTCTAAATTAATAAAGAGATTTATTTTACTTCAAAAATATGAAAAAAAAATTGCCCAGGAAGTGGTTGATAAAATAAACAGAGAGGATTTTTAATAATTATAAGCCAAGACATAAACATTCATAAATAATTACTGACCTAATATACCTTCTTCTCCTGCTGGAACCATCAATCTGTTCCCGCAAACAGCACATACATTCTGGTCCAGCTGTCTTGTAGGCATACCTTGTTCTCTGTAGTACTGCGATCAAACAGAAAACTATCATTAACTTTGAATTGCCCGACATGGGCAAACAAGAACTGGAAAAGTCTTCATGTGTGGTTTCATTTATTTTATTGTTATACCTTTTTGTTGTAACCAGTGCAAACAAGACTCTATATCTATAGTTACCCCTCGGTACCTTCGCTGGGATGCGTTCCTAGAAAAGGCTGCGAATACCGAAACTACATCCATACAAATATGTGTTTCGGAGAATTTCTCACACACACAATTACCACAAGAAGAAGACATTTTGATTAAAAAATTTAGAGAAAAAAAACATTAAATGTGGGGTATAAAAACAAAGGCAAGTCTATCCATTGTTATTTTTCCTTGTGGGTAGAACTAAAGATTATGCGGGTAATGAGTCATCTTTCTATGATGGTGTCCCGGACATAAATAGTAAACTGGAGGAGCGACAGTTGAGATGGTATGGGCACATAAGACGGAGACCACCAGACCACACAGTGAAGCAGGCAATGTCTATGGAGCTTCATCGACAGTCATCTAGAGGAAGACCGAAGAACTTCTGGATGACTCAATGCTCCAAAATATTAAAGAGAAACGGCCTGGATGAAAGCGATACCCGGAACCAAAGATATAGCCCGAGAAGTCGACCCTAACAGCCCACCTAGGCAATGAGTTGAGACAGTGCAAGAAACAAGAAGAGTCATCCTTCTACGAGTATGTACATAATGGACTATGTGGATTTTGTCAAATTGAAAAAAAAATCCACAAAATTGGACAAAAGTTGCAAAAATTTATTAAATGTTGAAAATTTTATCATCTGTAAAAACGCAAAGCTGATAATATTGAGGGATTACTGTATATGTGTGTGTTTACATATACATAGGCAAATGAATACTTGTTGTGTTCCGTACGCTGGCCCTGGATACTCCATAAATGGTGAAAGCTATGGAGAACGCCCAACGGGATGTGGCACAGCACAGCAAGCACAATTCCATTCCCTTGCTTCAACAAGTGCACACATTTCGTTTCTGTTCTCTCTGCGTAACTTAACTTGTTACTTGTGACAATTCTTATTAAAAAATATTAAATATATTCAGTAGACATGCAATGTGAAATAATCTTGTCCAATTAAACATAACCGTAAGCACGAATGTCTTATTTCAATAAATCCAAACCATCATCCCGATCTCCTTTTACTGGTCTTTTTACATGATCGTGTTTTTACATGCACACATAAGCGGTAAAGAGAGAAAATTTTAATTAGAATCAAAATTAATAAGTCCATCGATTTTCCCCAAATTTTGGATAAATCTTTTGCAAATTGACAAGACGTTCAGCTGTGAAAATGTAAAGTGACAGTTCGATATACCATCTGCGGAAATTCTAGTACCACATTGTATAAATTTAATCGCAGCCAGATTGTGGTAAAATTTTTAATCTGATAATGTAAAATTTCCCTTGTACACAATAAAAATGTTTTCAACCTGTTCAGGCTGGGTAATGTTTTCTTGTATGTGTAGGTACAGTAAAGTTGCCGGCAAACTTCATGGACATTTTTCAGCGTAGTGGAGGAATGCGCAGAAGACAAATTTTGGGTCTCGTTGGTGGAATGGTACATGCGCAAACTCTCCCCCACTATGCTGAAAAATGTTCAACATGTTTGCCGGCATCTGTACAATTTTTTTACTTGTGCATAAAAAACTATGTGAATCAGGCCAAATTCATGTACACTTTTTCTTAAAAATCAGTCGATAGGAATGAGGTAAGGACCATGAATAGTTTCATCAATAAAATTAAAAATATTTATCTTGATTAATTAAAATTACTCACCCCAACATGTGACGCCATTTTATCTGAGCAAATTTCAGCGATATCCCTTCCCAGAACACCGTAATATAATCCGTAGAATAGGAAAAGTAGACCGCAGTCCATCCAGACGTGGGGCTTGGTGTCAAATACAAGATTCAGCCCGAAGAATGTCGCCATCATTATGAAGTATCCAATGACTCCGAGAACACAACTCAATTTGTACAATAGGTAAAACCACTTGTAAACTAACCTGGAAGGAGAGAGAAAAGATATATGTATTTACAAAGTCAGCAGTGAGCAGGGGATGAAAAAATTTCTTAGTATTGAGGAGAA
Source organism: Agrypnia vestita (assembly GCA_016648135.1). Taxonomy (NCBI): domain Eukaryota; kingdom Metazoa; phylum Arthropoda; class Insecta; order Trichoptera; family Phryganeidae; genus Agrypnia; species Agrypnia vestita. The sequence continues at coordinate 32,097 of JADDOH010023471.1, forward strand.
CATATTTAAAACTATTGAAACCAGACTGGAGTCATTTAAAAATCTACTGATTCATATGCAGCACTAATAGCTTATATGTGATATAATTCGCAAAAGAATGACCCCCCTTATAAATGTATCCGGTACACTTATCGATCGTCCAGTTTGTTACTCAGACATCTCCAAAATATCTAAATTGTTTGACCTCCACGTGCTGCGTAGGCGTGTCTTAAAAGACGTTTCCACCCATTGGAGAGGAAAGGCCGGTGGTCAAATGATCCGCTCAAAAATCTACTCTGCAGTTACAAAATACACTGCAAAAATGCGTATTTTAATTCATTTTCTCATTAATTAAATGGTTTGCGAGGGCAGCCGCGATCATCGGTCCGTTGGACACCGAGGTATGGGAATCTGCCACTCGCAAGTCTCTCTAAATGTACAAAACCTTTTTATTTCCCATCTTTCACCATTAATATGACTGCCAAAAACCCATTTATTTATTTTAAAGCAAGTCACAAAATTACATATCAAAATACAAGATTAAAAAACATAAAATTAAACATAAACAGTACATACAACAATGAGCACAAAATAAATGGAGCATATAAATAACAAATGTAAAATAACATGAAATATGCAAAGTTTACACAGGAATGTAGTGATGCATTCCGTGCCTTATCTCTATTTTGGGCTTATCAATATTAGATCGATCCCAAGCCGGCAAGGCAGTGATGTCTATTTATTTATTTAAGATAATGATCTTGAGGGCCTGCATGATGACACATTCACAATTTACGATTACATATTTACATTTTCACCATTTATATAGGACTTTAGAAAAAATATACAAGTTATTTATGGCGAAAATATTGAACCTTTGCACTTAATTAAAAAATGGAACATATTATTTAAATTTATTATAGGGGTCTCTTCACAAACACTACCGATTATTTATTTCTTACACAAACAAATAAACGGTTTGGCGAATGGCCGCTAGGGGAGCTTTTGTCATCATGTTGCGGAGTCGAGTAGGTAGGTTTGTCGAAAGCCCTTTTCTGGGTTGTCGAACTGGTCCCCATGCGGAACACATATAGTATATAAGATTAGTTAGTAATAACTTTTTTCAAAGATAATGAAACATTTTAACAACGCACATAGCTTGTTAGTGTAGTGGTCATGAGGCTCGCCTGGTGATCTGGTGGTCGGTGATTCTATCCCCATTCTAGGACGCCAGCAAGTTAGTCCTATTTTCATAGCACAAGCTTTTAGCTTAGTTTGAAAGTAGTAAGAATATTAATGCGAAACGTAATCCATGTACGCATCTCTACTTATCATTAAAAAAAAAACAGTAATCAGAGAAAAGACTCGAACTAAATAGAAATTTAAAAAAGTGAAAAACATTTTAAAACATGTTAAATTATATTTTGCTTTTTTTTCCAAAATGAATGTTCACATAGAAGTCATGCATTAATCTACTGGCTGCACGTGCATGGATGGCACCGGCTCAGACTCTGATTAAAATACCATAATCCACGAATATGATTTCACAGCCCCCAACAAGTACATTCAAAAAAATTAATTAGTTACAACACTTTGAGACGTCAAAAAATTTAATATTGCACATAAAAAATTTGTTTTATTATCATTGTTTATGGCGTACACCGGTAAACCAAATTATTTTCAAAATGGCGGAGTTATGTACCGCAAAATTCTTCCCCGTGACACGCGCAGCTGATGTATCACATTGTCATTTTGAAAAAAATAGTTTTTTTGCTAATGAGAATAATATGAAAAAAAAAAAATTTTCCCTAAATTTTTAGGAAAAAATATTTTTAAAGATAAAAAAAATTTATTGATGGAAAACGCAAAAGGTTAAGCATTTGACTAAACTATTACTATTTGTACTGATCAAACAACCGCCCCTTAGAACATTAAGCTATAACTATATATAATAATAAAAAAAATAAGCAAAACAATTTATTTTTTGCATGTCAAGGTGGCGTAATTCCTTAAAATGTTTAACTGAAAATTAAATAATTAATCAATTAAAGTGATTAATATTTTTCATATATGTCACAGAAGATTCATATAATTTTTCATTGTTATGCCATTTAAAATTAACCATGTACATAGGTACTAAGAAAATGTATTTGTTTACATTTATTCAACCGAGTATAATGTCATGTATGATATATTATTTCAAGACTTTTTAGATAATTAAAAATGTCGACGAAGACATTTTTTTAAATGGATAAAATAGTCTTTGTTTTAACCCTTAACCACCTAGCATATATTTTTGTTACACAACCACCTGTCATACGTCTGTGGGACTCCCAAATAAAATAATTCACAATGGTAAAATTTAGTAAAGAATGGTTTTGTTTTTAATTAAAATTCTATTGAGGAACACATTAAAATCTTAATTAGAAAAGAAAGCACATGAAAATCAGTTTTTTTTTTCTTTTAATCATTAATAATTGTCAATACCTCTTATTTCATGCTTACAAACTAATATATTTGAAAAATGAGATCTACAAAAATTATCATGTAGAATAGGAACTTCTTACAACTTTTTTTTAGTGTTGAATAATTGACAAACGTAGAAAAAAATTAAAATTCTCCATAAAATCACAAATTAAATAAAATTGCAGGCTCTTAATTCATAGTTTTTCACGTCAGTGAAAATACAACATGTTTGAGAATTCAAGGCAAATTGATGCTTTACATTCGAAACACATGTATTGCGTTTCTTTGTGTATTTGCAAGTTGAACAGTTTTTACGAACCGCCAACCTTTCTTCAGCACTGCTGCTACATGGAACTGCTGATGGAGTGGTCACGTTTCTCTGGAGGATACGTTGAATTTCAGATTATTGCATTTTCATACGTTGCAATTTCATATTACATTCGTCATTAAAAAAATGCTGCCAAATATCCAGTGAACAAGACAAAGAATTAAGCTCACTCTGACTCTGCTTGTTTTTTATCTTCTCTTCCCTCCACTATATTATGCTGCAAAGTTCTCAATCGTAAAAACGGTGGGGCAGATGACCAACGAAAGTAACTCCTTTCAAAATAATTCTTCTTCCACGGTCTCCATCAAATTTCAGATCATCATCTTCAGGTGAAAACTCTTCGTTTCCACGTAAAATTGAAGACAAATGATGTTGGGATGGAGAATTTTCTTTATCATCTAGTACAGTTGACTCTTCGTATTCGGAATCGGACGCACAACTTTCTTCCAATACATGATCTAGCCCAACATGATCTTGACAGATCTTGTTCCAAACACCGCTCGATATTATTGTCACTAAGAGCCATTTTAAACGAAAACCATAAAAAACACGATAAAAAAAAAAATTACGTAACCACCTACCATAGGTCTCTCAGACCCCCTGCGATAGTTTTTTACTCACCTGAAGCAAACGCACGCACGTACGAGCGCTTGCGCGATACTTAGGGGCGCGGGGAAAAGGTACAGGAACTAACAAGTTAATACGAAACTTGGGCGCAAAAATATTCACGATTATCAATTCGTCGGGGTCTGTAAGACGTATGGTAGGTGGTTAAGGGTTAACACCACTTTATTTTCGTAATAATACCAACCAGGTTTCGCTACGACCATAGCTTCACCAGGGTATACAGGATGTCTCATAGCTAGTAGCAAAAACAGGTTGATTCCTGCCTTGATAATGAGTTGAAAATGTTTAAGCAGCCATGACCAATGTCAATAGTTATGGAGATATGCGATATCAAAGTTTTAATTTTTTTCAATGAATGGAAATGAAAATTTGAGTAAAATTTAACAAAAGTCTGAAAGTAAAATTAAGATATCTCTAAACTAACAAAGTTATTTTCTTCAATACAACTCAAATGATAAAAACCTTGAAACAAAAAATTCTATTTTAAATTTTTGACCAAGTTTTTATCATTTTATTCGACTTGTATTAAAATGAATGAATTTTTCATAATCAATACAAGTTACTGTAATAATAGTTAAACTTTTTGCTAAAAATAAGTCAGAAATATAGAAACTTAAATGCCAACTTTGTTATTGCAAATCTCCAAAACTACTGATCATGTTTGCTAGAACATCCCAGATGTAAACAATGTTTACAACTAGCTATGAGGGACCTTTTATATAATCATTACTAAATATAAATATGTACAGAAACTATGAGCTTATATACTAATTACAAAACAATGTGACAGGACAGAGTACCAATAGTAGGGGTAGTTAGGGGTAAAAAAAAATTTGGAAAAAATAAACTTTTTTTAACATAAGTTTGATTTTACGTTTTTGTAAAAAAATTATAAAAGAATTATTATCGAAACGTACATATTTACACCTATCTTCTTACCTAGGAGTAGCACCATCAATGGGTTTCTGTAAAGCTTTCCTACCGACAAGGAATGTTATGCAGCTAAACACTAGCCATATGAAGATGAATCTCCACCATTGGTTCTTGAGACTGAGGCCAACCGGAATCACCCACATGGCAATCATCGTGATTAACTGGAAAAAATGCTCCAATTGTATCAATCCAATTGAGAAGTACATAGTGCTGATAATATAATATGTTGTAACATTAAAGAGTTGAGGTTATTATTACAGTCGTTAGACATATTTAACTGTAAATGGTTAATGATATTTTATACGAATCGTATGTTTTTCCGAGAGACAATTCTCGATGTTTCGTTGAAATCATATTCAACGTCATCAGGAAAATGACCAGTACCTCCGTGGGTATTATTAGTCCAGTAATATAAATAATGTATAGTCGACCATCTTGAATCGAGTACCAGTCATAAAGATGCTCAATCCAAAAGCTGACGAATGATTGGTTATCGAATCGAAAATTATAACTGTTTACTGAATTACGATTTTAGGTGTTTATTAGAATTTCATGATATTGTCAATGTTTTTACAAAAATGACATAATCGTCAGATATTCGTTTTCAAAACAAAAAACACATTAGTTTATTCGACATTCAATGCAGCTGTCAAAGTTGAGTTTTGAAACTTTTGAATATGTATCGTATTAGGCAGAGAATCGATAAAACATGAAAGTGGGTAGATACTTGGACTTCTTTTGAAAATGCACATGTTTTTTAAGAATATGTTTATTTGCCCAAATTATTTTAAATATTTGAGGTTACGTTTCTGTAAGTACATACAAGTTTTGATTCTTTTCATTTATCTCAATAGAATAATTGACAATGACCAAACCTTAATTTAATCGTACTTGCTACCCCAAAAATCCACTTATCATTCATGCCTAAATTGTTAATTCTTTACTCTATCATAAATGGATTAGCCGCATGTGATCTCATTTCCACCAAATTTAGTCTACTTTCTTGCCAGCTCCATACTTGCCACTTCCATACATTAATGTTGGTACCAGGACTGCATTGTAAAACGATAGTCCAAACTCTACAACGAAAAGTAACAAACTTTCCAACAATTTTTGAGAATAATAGACCCAAATTTAAACTTTATTATTAAACAGGAGATTCGAAAAAATATTTAAAAAATATATAATAAAAACAGCAAAAATACATTACCTCGGCAAAAAACTTGCATAGTAACAAAACTTTCGTTGACTGGATGACGATATAGCCCTAGGTCAACCCCTAATTATCATGTGATCGCATTCGTGTCACACAATCTGCTGATTTAAACAATCAGGAAGGGAAAAAAAGAGTGGCAAACGGGGGACGCGGGAAAGTAAGTGAACTCGACTTTCGCGGGAAGGGGTGTCGTCGCGTGGACGAATGTTTAGTCATCTAGGGTTAAACAAAGATTCTTCTTACTTTTCAAATATCAGAACATCTATTTATCCCACATTCATTTTGATTGCTACATCCAAGAATAGTATAATAAAAAGCTTTGAATTATTGATTAACTAACCGAATACGATCTATAGTGTCTTCTTTTCCACTCCACCAGAAGTATTTGGGCGACAAACATTGTACCGAGTAAAATGAGCACCATCTCCATGTGCATGGCATCGTGGCCCTTGTGTTGCTCGTGAAGCTTCTGATGTTCTAATCTGAAAATATAAAAACTTTAATTAATAAAACAAAAGGGATTACTTCATTTGATGTCTAAGAGAGGCAGAGTAAATTTTGTCGGGGTCTTCCTCATTCATTTTTGAATAAAAATATTTTTTACACTTTGGGTGAAATATCGACAGTTACGGAGATAAGCGACATCAAAGTTTGCAATTTAAAAAAAAATATTTATGGCTTATTTTCTTTAAAACGATGTACTACCACTAGAGTAACTTAGGTATATGGAATATTTAAAATTCATTCAAAAGCAAGTGAATTTTTAATATTCCATATAAGTTACTGTAATAATAGTCCAACATTTTACAGAAAAAACTTTGATGCCATTTATTTCCCTAACTATTGACATTTTACTCAAAATGTAAAAAATATATTCTATTAAAAATTGAATAAAGAAGACTCACCAAGTTTTTCCTACTAGCTACGAGATACCCTGTATAAAACAAATAAAAACACAACAGTGGTTATCTAGTTCAAAACTGTTTTTTGGAATGCAATAACACTAGCCTCGAAAGACTTTTCTTTGTTTCAGAACAGATGTGGGGACGTGATCAATTGTAACAATAAATTTGGTGAGCAAAAACAAGTGAGATAAACAAGAAACATAAATTCTAATCATTAAATGAGAATTACCAATCATTATCAGGGGAATGCAGTGGGAACATCGAAGCATGACTTCTATGTAATATTTCTACCATAATTGTTATCATAGTATTCATATTTTGATACATTGTAAAAATCTGTAGCATAATTATTTTATTTCTATTTTTTCCAAAATATATATTTACAAAAATTCATGCTTCAATGTTCCCACTGCACGTGCCTGCTAATCACATAGCACCAGGTCATCTCAGCCCTAGTGTACAATGTCTCCAACGGGTAATAGGGCAAGAAAATAGGTACTTACATATGTTACTTATAATTAGTAGTTATTTCATATTTTAGTTATAATTCTAGAATTACAGAGCACTTGAGATGTTCAAAAAGCAATAACTTTTTTGAATTTTCTAATCATCTTTTGGAAAGAAAAAAAAAGAAAAGGGTTTAAAAATTATACATACAAATAACCAAATGCTTTTTGCAATTTGCAAAAATGCAAATAGTTATCTTTTAAATTTGTTTTCACATTAGTTCTTAATTATTCATCTTGCACATATTTTTTATTTTATACCGAGGGCCTGATCCCAGGATCCCTAAACGTGTTTGTATACAAGGAAGTGTTCTGTGTCTGGATGGACAGCTGGCTTCCACGCTACCGGGGCCCGCGGACCACAGACTCCAAATATAAACCAAAGCATCGCTTCTCTAACAAATAAAATAAAATCAAATAAAGAATGACTTTTTTACAGAAGAAATGTTTACTTTTTTTTACTTTTTTAGAGAAGAAATTAATAATTTTGCAAAAAAATATTTGGCATCCCTGTAACATTTCGGCGGCATTTCTGTTGTGAAATTAATTATCCAGGATTTTTTCATCATCCATCCGGGATAATGGGTCTACTGTACTAGGCTGTAATGCAGAATAGGACGTTGGGAGTTCTATGAAAAATGAACAACTTTTTTTGGTATAATTGAGTATTCTGATTTTAATAATGTCATAAAATAATGTCGCACAATTATATTTATTTATATTAAACGAGTATTTTCAATTAAAAAATCGTAATTATTTTCATAGTAAGTTTTGACAATTCAGCCTTTTCCTTTGAATTATTACACGTATCTATAGATAAGATAGAATCATAGATAAACAAATATTCTAATAATGTCATAAAATAATGTCGCACAATTATATTTATTTATATTAAACGAGTATTGTCAATTTAAAAATCGTAATTATTTTCATAGTAAGTTTTGACAATTCAGCCTTTTCCTTTGAATTCTGGAAGTTTTATGAAATATAAACAAATTTTTCCGGTATAATTGAGTGTCCTGATTCCAATAATGTCATAAAATAATGTCACACTCTTATATTTATTTTACAACATTATTAGAATCAGAATTACATCGCATTATATCGAAAAAAGTTATTAATATTTCTTAGAACTCCCAACGCCCTATTCTGCATTTATCCCCTGTACTATTACGAATATATGTTCTTACTTCGACACTCTGCAGTACTCTGATCGTCTCATCCCGGTGTGTCATTAGGCGCAGCGCCATAGTGTGGCCGGTGAGTCTGCTAGCATGTAATAACTTACTCGTTTGAAACAAAATCATCGCATAGCTCCAAATTCTATCTTTAGGCGAGGGGACCCCCGACTAACGGAGCCCAGCAATGATGACAATGTGTTCTCTTACAAATTAAATTTGCATTAAGAGCGGTGTTAAATATTTACCTTAATTTTTCTTCTGATGTCAACTCCTCAAATGTCTGAAAATTGAAAATAATTTGTCATTTTGATTTATTATCAGAATAATCTAACAAAATGTATTTAAATTGTGGTAATAGAAAAGAAGAAGGATATTCTATAAGTAGAAATTCAGGAAAAATCACTGAAAAAATACTTTAAGCTCTGACAAATCTTATTTTTTGTAGATCAGATTGAAAAACACAATTAATACGTGGATAGATATTTTATTTTCATTTTAACCATACAAATAAGTTGAACACATATTTCTGAGTCCACCATGAGAGAAAATAGTTTTAAATTAAATGCTAAGTCAAAAATCGATTTGTGTATCATTTGAATAATTTAATTCATTATTAAAAAGTAAAAAGAAATTGTTCACCAAAAAATATGTGAAATTCACCCATAAATGTATTACCTTATTTGGATCCACAGGTTTGTGGAGATCCATTGTCAAAAAACTAGATTTAACAATTACGAAGAAAGAATATTTAAACCTATATTACATTTAATCACGGGACTTTAATTCAAATACAAACACCACATATTCAAGTGCCAAATTGACAACTGCAACTGACGAACTGACAGTACCAAGAAGCATAGATAAAAACTATAATAATGGTAGCTGTTAGTTGTTACCAGTTACCAGTTACCGATGCGAGGTGACTGACTATCTACGACAATTTAGCATAGTGAGATTGTGACGATTGTGATCTGATTTAACGCGACAGTAGGTAACATAATATGGAAAATAGACTTTTGAAAAGCTCTTGTAAAAAATAAGAGTTTATTTCTCTTCTTTAATCTTCAGGGAGTTTCCAGTCAGCCTCCGACATGAGGCTGCTCTCTTTCATCTTGTGGCGGTACTCATCTTACCCAGCGCCTTGTAACTGCTAGCTGACCGCGACCCGGCGATTTGTTTACGTTAACGTAATCAAACCGCCGCGCCATAAAAGTTTTAACAATTTAGCAATCATTACCAATTTTAACGATCGAGTGTCTGCCATAACATCTGGCGGACCTGTGTTGCGTAAAATCAAACTTTATTTGTTTTTACCAAGATTTGATACAATAACAGTAGAAATATTGAAAAATAATTATAATTTCTTAATCAAACCAATAACCCATATCGCCAACTATAGTCTAAACCAGGAATACTTTCCATCAATTTATAAAACCACCATAATAACTCCAATTTTTAAAACTGGAGACACTACGGACATCTCTAATTACCGAACAATATCTGTTGTATCAAATGTCCCAAAATTGTTTGAAAAAGTCATTAAAAAACAAACTTTAAAATTTATCTCTTATAAAATAATACTAAATGAACACCAATTTGGATTTCGCGAGCATATGGGTACACAGGATGCTATGGCTGAATTAACAAAAATAATATACTCGTCACTAGATAAAGGTAAAAAATGTTTAGGTATATTTATAGACCTCCGCAAAGCATTCTATGATATCTCGCATAATAAGTTAAATAAGATTGGGATTATTGATAAAGTAAAAAATTGGATATAAAGTTACCTGAAAGAAAGGAATCAATCTGTAAAATTAGAAAATACACTAAGTTCAAATAAAACATCAAAATTTGGTATACCGCAAGGTACTGTACTGGGACCTTTACTATTTATTATTTATGTAAAAGATATGTTAAATTTACCCATTGACGGTCAGATTCTATCTTATACTGATGATATAGCTCTTGTTTTTGACTGTAGTAATTGGAATAAAGTTATAGCTGCAGCAAATCGGAGTATAAATATTGTAAAACAATGGTTCGACGATAACTTATAATCACTAATTACAGAAAAAAACTATATTCCTTTCACATTGAATGAAAAAAACTCGCCCAACAATTTAGTAATAAAGATACATTGTAATAATTGTCCTAATAAAAATAATAATAATACATGTAAAAACGACTGTTCAATATTAAGTTTAAAAAATAGTATTAAATATTTAGAAATAATAGTTCACTCTAATATTAAATGGAAATTACAAATCTGTAGAGAGAATAAGAAAACTCATATACGTACTTATTAAATTAAGAAATATTTTTGGAATTAAATTTTTGAAAACCCTATATTATGCTTTAGTACAGTCAGTTTTACAATATGGTATTATCTCATGGGGTAGTGCATTCAAAATTACATTGAAATCTTTAAAAGATGTCCAGAAGTTGATTATAAAGATCATTCTTATAAAACCTAATGATAATCTGACTATAGACCTATTTAATAAATTTCAAGTCCCACATTACAAAATATTTACAAATAAAATTGCATTTTTCAACTTTATAAAAATTTCCACAATAATAACGAACTGACCCAAATAGTATCAAGTAGCAGAAACACAACACTTTGTAAATAGCACATCCCTGTAATACATACCACTACCGTTCAGCATCATTTTACATTTAGAGCTGTGAAATGATTAAACGAATTACCTGTTAAAATGAGGAATGAGAAAAATTATGAGACTTTTAATAAAAATATTAAAAAATGCCCTCAGAGTTAATAAATTTTTATTTTATTATTTATGTAATCTACTTACTTATTACTTAATTGTGTATATATTTTATTATATAGTTCTATGACATATTTTCTTTAATAATAAATAGTTTTGATTTTAATTTTATTTTACTGCACACTGTTATACATCTTTGCTTAAAATATTGCATTATTCTTCTCTTTACTGTATTCATTTTTTAAACATTAATTGTGCACTGTTATATATTATACTTTATGCTTATTGCTAGTTTATTTTTACTGTCTCACAAGATTGAATTATGATTATCCCACATTAGTTATTTTTTCCTTCCAGGTTCCAGAGGGAGGCCAGACCCTCCCGATAATGCAGATCCCGCAACCGGAAGAGCAAGCGGCTTGGAAGGCCCTTCCGCGCTTGGTCGCGACCCGACACGCCGCGGACGCGCGGCCTCCAGGAGAGTGACGACGACGTGTGTTGTGAACAATTGTTTTCTTGTGCTGATAGGTGACAGGGACACGATAAACGTTTGTGAATTTCGGACTGCTTGCGTTTAAGCTAGGGTTAGTTTTAGGTTAGTGATTATTTTTTCTAATGGATAAGTATTAATTAAGAATCGTGATTGTGTGTTTTTTTCATTAAATAAAATGTGTAAATATTTAAAATGATTCATGGTGTTGTTTTAAATTTCCCGCTCCCTCCCTTGACAAAGCATTTTATTGATGGCGAGGACGCATAGCGTCGCGCGGAATGTCTCTAATTGATTCCCGTCGTATCAATGGTTACAAGTGGTTACAAGCATGTTACAGTAGCCGGCAAACATCTTGAAATTTTACGGCGTAGTGGGGGGAAGTTTACGCATGTACCATTCCACCAGAGAGACCCAAATTTTGTCTTCTGCACATTCCCCCACTACGACAAAAAATTTCAAGATGTTTGCCGGCAACTGTACAAGATGATTACCTACAATGGTTATGGCAACATTGTATTTAGTGTCTATGGTATGATTTTATTATCTTTGGTTGTCTTTTATCATCTTTTATCGTTTATGTCAATTTTCGTTCTGTCAGTTGGCTAATATTGTGGGTGAATATCGTCATGTCATTGGATTTTTCTAGAATCCCGAATGATAGTTAAAAGCTATATAAATGTTAACCCATTTCAATATTGTTTGAGTGTTTCATAGCCGCCCTCAGAGTGAGGTTGTTTTTACAAGAAAGTTTTTAATTTCTCGGTTATCATGGAGTTTCCTGATTTGGGCAAAAACTGTTGCGAAAAGACATGCAATAAACTAGGTGATTATTGCGATACATTTTGTTATATTTGCATAATGTTTTGTGTAATTCAAGGCAATCGCAGTAACTCATGTTACGATTAAGTTGTATTGTTTTTTAATATTGTAATATTCTATTGCAGATTTCCTTCCTATGAAATGTGATGCATGCAAAAATGTGTATTGGTGAGTGTTTTTCTAATTGAATTTTATTTCAAGTTTATAAATTTCTTAAATTGTAATAGGACTTTTTCGAAGTCGGCTAATAGAACACTAGAATATTTTTGATTGTATTTTATATCTGCAATTCAAGGTTTATTATACACTAATCATTCATTTACAACTTGTGGGTGGGTGTTTTGCAGGGGCGTGCAGTGAGAACAAGAAGCATGGCTTTTTCGTAAGCATATTTTTTTTAAAAGAAACCAAAATAAGAGATATAGGTGTCTTATAATATTCCTATCACAATAATTAACATATTATTCAGATTTTAATATTTCATAATATTCTGCCAGATAAATATTTAATTTAAAATTTAAGTCTAAAATACTAATTAATTACAGGAGTGTCATATTAACTAACTTAAGAAATAACAAACAAAAAAATCTATTTTTTTCTTCCAAATACATGTTTAAATAAAAGTCATGCTTCCTGTTCTCACTGCACGCCACTGGTGTCTTGCTAGTAATTATTTTATGAGGGATTGAGGATGTGGCCGCATTTACTGCTAATTAGTCCATTGAGGAACATTGACTATCGCATACATTATCATATCAGCTCACACTGATTGTCATTAACGTAACCTAGAACGCGGTGTAAAGCGTAATGTATGATTAAGTTTTAATGAGATGGATTTTAATTATGTATTTGTTTGCATTTTTGTTAATGACCAAAAAACCCTAAAAAAATAGATTGTGAAAATTCTGTATTTAAGTTAGTAATTATACTTGATGATGAGAGAGACTGTTTAAATAAATAATAAAAAATCATATTTTACGTTAAAATGTTGCACCACGTAGTGGCTGCCGAATCATTTGATGATAAAGATGTTTGATTTTGGTTTATTTTTGCAGCGGGGATCATTTCCACTATGCTCACCACGGGTGTGAGATCGGCGTGCTTCGAGACGTGCAGGTCCCTGTGTGCCCCTTGTGTGCCGCTCCAGTCCCTGGCAGGCGGGGGGATCCACCGGACATTGTAGTCTCTGCGCATATCGACAACGATTGCCAGACAGACGCTGCCAAGCAGAGGAGGAACAAGGTATTGCTGCTAACATGTTAAATTGACATTAGTGAGAGTAGGAAGGTATTTTGGATTGAATAAAAAAATACATTTTATTCGTTTAGTAATTACTTACCATATTGCTTATCTAATTTTGACAGTTTCTTTAATGTAAGAGGGTAAGTCAATAGGTAAAATTTTGGATAACATGCTCTTATCAGTTTTGTAAAGAATGCCATCCAGATCTCGTCGAAGGACAAAGAAACAAAAAGTTATTTATTTATTTATTTAACGCCCTTATGGACTTTTACAAATATACAGAATAATTTATTTTTTTTAATAACATAAGACAGTTAAAAGTTACAATAATAATAGTTAAAAGGTAATAATAATAATAATACAGAAAAACATAAGACAGATAAAATAATAATACAGTTAAAGGTACAAGTAATAATAGTTAAAGGTAAAATAATAATACAGAAAAATTTATTGTCCATTTCCATTTCGTTGAGATGTAAAGAATTGTATCAGCTTTGTCCTATACACAGTTATACTATCAGCAAAAATGTCAGCCGCCTCTGCATGTTCATTCCCTAACGAGTGTAATCTGGGAATTACAGAGTTTGCTAATGCATTAGTTCTGACATTTCCACTATAATAGAATAATGCACTGTGTCTTGATGACCTCGATGGGGCATACAAGTTGACCAGACTAATAATCTGGGGGCAATCAATCATGCTATTTACGATCCTATACAGAAATATTAGGTCTGTTACAGTACGTCTCATAGACAAGTTTAAAAGTTGTAAATAACTAAGGAGATATTCATAATTGATATCTTCCAAGCGTATATTTAATTTGTAATTAATAAATCTTAAGAATTTTTTTTGGACTCGTTCAATTGCCGTTGAATGATTATGATAAAGTTATGCTGGTGAAGTTTATTGAAGTTATGTCTGGTGAATTATTTGATTTTGATTAATTTCTCAAAAACTGTAGTCTAAGCATTAAATCATTTCCTAAATTCCTGAGGTGTTAATTTAATGCTTCTGTATGTGCTTGTAGGTCTTCACAAATCGCTGCGCCAGCAAAGGCTGCAAGGGAAAAGAGATGGTTCCACTGATCTGTCCAGACTGCTCCCTTAACTTCTGCTTTAAACACCGTCACGGGCAGGACCATCAGTGCGAGGGAAAGCTTGGCGCCAAGCGGAGAAGAGCGGCGTGAGTTACTTTTCATTCACTATAATAATATTGAGAAAAATGAAAATCAACTTTTTTTTAACAAATCTGGTGTATAGTCCAAAATTGTAATCAAAAGTAAAATTATGCATTCAATCAGATAAGTAGTGAGTTCAATACGAATTCAACGCACATTTTAATGACAAATATTTCAGTGAAGCGGCGTTGGCTAGATCGAAGGCGAAGGAAGAAAGCGCAGCAAAATCCCACAGTTCTAGAGTTCCCAACGGCACTGGACCTTCTGCAACCAATCTTTTTACAGAAGTGCAAGGTCACATGGTAAGTAAATAAAATATCAGTTACTAGAAATTTTTTGTGAAATGTAGCATCAATCGGATGGTTCCTTGGAATTAGGTATGACCAAAAAATAATCATTTTGATTTAATATATTATTATAATTTGGTCAACGCCCGCCAATAATGACAGGGAGTAATACTTACAAAAAAACATCCAGTCAAAGTAGGTACCTAAATAATATTACATATATTTAAAAAAAATCAAAGTGCTTTTGTAAAAAATTACTAAAAAGAAAAATACACATATCACAAATTGCTAACATCCACCCCATGTTCTTGATTATATTGACAAACATATATAGGTCTTTTCATATAAGCTCACGGTTGAGTCAGAGTGGGTACAGTGCGTAATATGCGCATTGTTTTGTTGTGTTAAGTTTACAGATACGAGAGGGACATATCCGTAAACTTAACACAACGAAACAATGCACATATAAACTCACTAACACAATTGCAAGCTTATATGAAAAGACCTATACCTACTGTGATCGCTCTCAGTACTGTGATGGCAAAGTTTCATCCATATATTTTTTTGTTTATTTAATAGATAAATACATATGATTTTTTTTACAACAATGATAACTAATAGATATTAATAATCAAATTATTATATGTGTTATACCTCACCAAAAAGAATCAAGGTTCTTGTGTGTGGTGAGGGATAATCATTTACAAAGAAAAAATTTAAAGCAATAAAATAAGAATTTTGAATTACAAAAGAATTCATATGTTAAATTTTTTAAGTGGGTAAGTAGTGTAAGATATTGACATATATGTAATACACCTATATTGCTAGCAGGGTCTGGGAAATCACTACAGTGCAGAAATATATGTTTGTCTCACCCATACTGGTGTCACTTCGAGTCTTATGCGCAAGTCCGAGAATTAGCGCCAATTTATATCCAATCAGCGCCACCACATGGAATAAATTAATGAGAGTCACGACTCTTGCGCACAACAGGTCAAGTGACAGCAATGAGATAAAAGTAGCATTTTCTGCCCCGCTTAGTCCGTGACACCTCCATTTATGGGCATTAGCAATATAGAAGTATTAAATATATGGATATTGGTAGCATAATCTATGTTAACAGACAATGAGAATTATAGGTAAATAAAATATGAAAATTATAAGTAAGTATTTAAAAGATGTGGCAATATTTATTGCATATTCTTGAAGTGGGACTTTAACTTGTACTTGAATTTATTGTAATTATCAACAGTTTTTAATTATTAAAGTTGAGTATACCACTATATAGAAAACCGTTTTGAAAATACGTGGTACTGAATTTAGAAATTTTTATATCTGCTAGAGTGACACGTTTGTTTTTCTGTGTTAACTTTAAATATGCTAAATAAAGTTTCTGTTCTGACTCTGGGGTTTCTTCAAAATTATTTTAATAATTAGTCTTTGGATTATTCTAATGGAATTCATTGTAATCGAGTGTGACCCTCCCCATCCAATATACACATAAATCATTAGTGCTTTCTCACTAGCGAAACCCTGTGCCCACAGAGCCCATTTTACATTTTATTTTATGTTTTATTAAAATGCTTATTATGTTATGTTTTCCGCAGTATTTATTGAACTTGAAATGGGGGTAGGAATTTGAGAATTCTCTCGAAGAGGATTTCAGGTTGGGAAACTCGTCATCCAAGACGTGGATAAGGATTGTTATTAGTTTTTCTGGGTTCATGCACACTCCGTCAATCTGTCTACTGAAATCAACTTTTTTAAAATTTTATTTGAATTTGATAAAGTATGTAGTTTTATTTTAAAAAGATTATTCTGTTTAATATGTAATAATTGCAGTTATAATACAGTTTGACTTTTATGTTTTCGTTTTCACCACATAATTCGAGGGTGCCATGATCACAGGATAAAAATTAATAATCTTCTCCTTAACGTAATTCAGAGTTTTTCAATTCTCGATACCTGTCTATTATATGGGTGTTACTATTGCACAAGAGTACAATTTTTATGTTTTTTTGAATATGCTAATGACCGCCACATCGTGGTCCATTGTGTGTGAAAATATTCTGAAATATGCATCTTAAAACTATTTAGAAGAGGGTATTATAGTGAACAGATAAGTTATTACTCTAGACTCGCTGGTATGAGTGATTGCCATTAGACAATGTTAATGATTGAGTACTGTGGCTGATTGATGTTTTATGATAATACAGAATGCCCCGATTATGCTACCCCACTTACGTGAACTCAGATTTACGCGGATTGATTGGCACACTGTCGCTAGATGTTGACAACACTGCCACCCGCTGTCTTCAATGTTTCTCTTACTGTAATAAGCATCGTGTTTCACGATTAAGATTTAACGATTGATGGAAGTTGAGATTGATTTGTTATACGTTTTAGAGACGTGTAAGCAAAACGACAATGAAGACGCTTCAGACCAGTTCCACCAGAAAAGCGCATGACAATTGCGAGCTTGACAGAAGGTCTCAGCTCAATTGAAAATTGCTTAAAAATTTTTGAAAACATAGATTCCAACGAAGTACGCATTATAGCAAAATAAGGAATAAAAACTTTATTAGCTTGCTTTGAAGAAAGAGTGAAAGAAGAAGGCATTGTGTCGTCAAATGAATTTGTTAGATTTTATGAAAATTAACAACATCGAAATGGCTTTTTATTACGTAAATCGTTTCTTTTATTTTAATATTTTATATTTTTCTTATAAACTAGTGTTTTTGTGAGTCTTTGGTCCCAATTAAAAAAAATTGTATGTATTTATATATAAAGTTGTTCCCTAAATTACTCGAATTTGAGTTAAGCGATTTTCGTCGGTCCCTATGGCATAACTTTGTAATATTACTGTAATTGTTTTATTGTATTACTTTGTATTTTTTTTATTGTATTACTGTAACTGTAATGTAAAATAACATACTGTATAATATACAGTAATACCCCGAAGTTATGCCATAGGTGTAGGTAGCTATGAGGATGTCTCATAGCTAGTAGCAAAAACTTCAGGGGAGTCTTCTTCATTAGTCAAATCCTCAAAATATCCTTTACACTTTGTGTAAAATGTCAAAAGTTATGGAGATAAGCGTACCATATTCAATTCAATTTTAGATATTCAACATATCTAAAAAAGTCCTTACTTCAATGTCACTTATCTTCTTAATTGTTAACATTTCATTTTTAACTAAATGAAGAAATATAAATAAAAAAACATTGTCACTTTATCTTTAGACCTTCCAAGGCAGCCTGTTGGTCTCGTGTTCAGCAATGACTGTCATCTACTTGTTATGTTATGTTAGCTGATAATACTTTGAAATAGGAGTCATCACAATGTTTTTAAAAACTATCACTTTCTAATTGTGATTTAGAGATATCAGTGATTAACTCACGATTTGATGTTTTGAGGTCATCAAATAAAATAGCTGTTAAATATTTGGTATTGGCACTAACAAGTTATGTAAAGTAATAATTAAAATATTGTAGTCGTGTAAATCGTGTATTGTGTCACGATAGTAATGGCATTATTAAAAAATATTAACATTTTAAATATAGACATGTGCAAAAGAGACACCCATATATCACACAAGTATCAATTCTCTCGAGGATTCAAGAATTGCTATCCCGGGCGGTAAAACGTGCTCTGTGTTTTAGGTGTTAATTGGTGTTTTGATTTTGGTGATCTGGTGCTTCATGTTGTTTGTAAGTTTGTGTTTAGTACAGCTATTTTGATATATCTATTTTTTTTTATTTAATTTATAATGATGTCCCTTCTTTACAGTCTGAGGACGAAGCGCTGGCGAGAGCGTTGTCCCTGTCTATGCAGGACCCATCCCAGACCGACTCGGAGCTGCTGAGGAACCAGCCCAACAGACAACGGGTCGGTGGCGAACAATCAAATTCCAAATGCATAGTTTCCTAGCTATTCCTAGATGCGTTCTGAATTTTTAATCTTTAAATTTGTAATTATACTGTTGTAGTGTTACGTTTGTTAGCTTTAATGTTTATAATATTTCACTTTTTATCCTTTTACTAGATTCCACAAAAAAGAATTATCACAAATTAATTATGTTAATTAAATTTAGATAGACTGTCTTACGGCACTTCAAATGTTTAAGGAATTTAAGTGACTGATTTTTTAAAAATTAGTTATCATTTGATTCATTTTAATTGACCAATCTAAATGGTGCACAAACGCTAGGGTGTGACACTATAGATTTTATTTTTTAATGTAATAGTTATCAAAAGTTGTATTGTGTTTAAAGCTATAAGAAAATGTAAAAAATGTTTCTATTTCAATATACTTTTGGCTCGCTCAAACGAGCCAAATGTTCTGATAATATTGATTTTCAGTGATTTTTCAGAGGTGATAAAGGGTAGTTTTCTATTAATTTATTTTTGTCAGATTATTTATATTTGTTATAAAATAAATATTTGCTGATAATTTAAAGTTTAATTACTAAAAAAAATTGCCGAGATTGCCCGAACGAAGGTATGTATTAAACGCTAACAAACTGTCAAAATGAACTTAAATAGGGCGTAATTCAAATTGGTTGTATTAATATTAGAACAATAGCATTTAATTACAAATGCAATATGTAAATACAACGAATATATCTTTCTGATATCTCTATAACACAGGCCAATGAGCGAGGCATAAGTAACAGTTTTAGGCAGTATTTAATTATACACGAAAATGCAACTTTTGAATACTATTAAATTCGAAAACTCGTAATTTGAAAATAATGACACAGATTTTTAGTTGAAATAAAACTCTGTGTATACATGTTGAGATCTTGATCATGGGATAAATTTTGAGATCACGGTTTGTCCTTATTAGAATGAGACAAAACTCAAACCCATGTACATGACATTCAATATGACAATGAGACTTAACACGTCATCTCGAATCATAAATGGATATTTATTATGAAAAGTGTGACAAACAGAAAGAATTAAACTATGAACGCTTATTCCATTTAAATATCAACAGTGAATAGTCAGACAAAGGCACAAAAAAAAAAAGATATTAAACTCCATTTTGACGGCAAGTGGTAGTGTTTAAATCTTTGTACCATGAAAGTCAAGTATTGTCTCCAATTATAAATCCTGTTTTAGTGATTGTATCGAGACAATCAATATTGTGTACACACTCCATTACCTAACTAGTTACCAGGGCTGGTTCTTGTAAGAATTATTTCTTTAACAAAATTTTATCAAATTCTTTGTAAACCTTTATTATCTTTGTCCATTTACAGTGTTTATTCATTCAAAATTATATTACGCAATGTTTTAATAAAACTTAGTAAAATATTCATAAGCAAACTATTTTTATAAAATATATTTTAATTTAAGATGTATCTTTAAGACAGATCTTTTGAATAATAATAATTGTACTATTGGTACTTCAAATTTAGGGTTTTAAAACCCTTGGCTCTTTGCTTTGATTCAATTGCTGAGGCAATTGGTGAGGCGGTTAGGTTATGGTTTAAATGGTGCGCTTTGAGCGTCCAACTATACGGAAACTTCCAAGGGGCAAGCAAGATGTCCAATACGTAGCGAAAGGCCCGTAACTGAGAAAACATGCAAGACACTTACCTCCTGGTTATCTTCGATTTATTGAACTGCGACCTGATGAAATGCGATTGAGTGGACTGTAGATGCGGGTGGCCGCCTTCACCAATAATGTAAACAAATCCACTGCGAAGAACGGATTTGAAAAGGCGGTTTTAAGATCGAACGACAAATTGAGGTTATTGCGGAACGTGCGTAAAAAATGTCACACGGCGGCGATGGCGAACGAGTATGTACTCACAGCGGCGGTCCAATATGTACTACTGCCGGCCCTGCTGGGTCTCGCGTCATTGGCGGAGACAGGTAACGCGGCTTGCCTAATTTCTCAATGAAAGGCGTTCGCTATACATTCCAAATATAGATATGGCCCGACCATGCTCCCCGCCTTGGAAGCTCACAGAGCTTTCAAAATTAATAAAAAATCATCCGAACGCATGATGCAACTTCCTTATCGCAATAACGACTAAATTATGATATAGAAAAAAGAGAGACAGCGTAATATCAGTCCCGATATATAATATATGAGTAAATTAAAAATGTGTCAATCTGACATATTCAGCGGTAAATTATGAAACGCAAATAAGAAAAGCACGTAAATGCTGCGATATAAGTAATTAATACATCGAACAATAACAAAGAGGCGTGAATGAAAATAAAATAAAATAATATATAACTAAGAGCTATTGTACACTAAGAGGCGTGAAAAAAATAAATAAAAATAATATATAACTAAGAGCTATTTATTGGGTCGGGAGAGGATAAAGTTTCACCACTGGTCGCTTGAAAAAACCGGATTCAGTTTTCACTAGAGCAACTCTCACTACACTATCTGAACCTGGATATATTTGAGAGATTACTCCTAAAGGCCAGCTAAGCGGTGGTGCGTTATCCTGACCCACTAGCACGACTTTACCGACGGTGACGGGATTATCTGGAGTACACCATTTTTGTCGGACTTGTAGAGTGTGTAAATACTCTAGATGCCATTTTTTCCAATATGACCTAACTAAGTTATCTAGTAGTTGTTTGCGTGTACAAAGACTCCGCGTATCGTCAGCAATGTCCGATACCGGAAGATACTGGAGTGGTGATGACATTAAAAAATGTGCTGGTGTCAGCGCCTCAGGATACGGATCCTCAGACATAACACAAAGTGGCCGGGAATTGAGCAACGCTTCGATCTGTGTAAGAACTGTGAAGAGTTCCTCGTAAGTCAACAACTGACTTCCGATTACGCGGTATAGATGTGTTTTAAAACATTTTATATTGCTTTCCCAGATCCCTCCAAAGTGCGGGCTATGCGGTGGAATTAATTTCCAACAAATGCGTCGTTTAATAAGCTCATCCTTTATAGCGTTTTGATAGTCCGAGGACAAGATTAATTTATAAAATTCATCTAACTGTGCCTTGGCACCTATGAAGTTCGAGCCGTTGTCGGAATACAGACAAGATACGGGTCCTCGACGTGCTATAAAACGTTTGAATGCAGCTAGGAAGATGTCCGAGGATAAATCTGATGCTAGTTCGATATGAACAGCTTTCGTTGTCAAGCAGACAAAAATACAGATGTAGGCCTTTTGCGACCTTTGTCCACGCTTGCGTTGAAGTGTTATATTTAACGGACCAGCATAATCTACCCCTGTGTGTGTAAAAGCCTTTGCTTCCTGAATTCGGCAGGCTGGCAAATTAGCCATTTTAGGCGTGGGATGTAGAGGAGAAACGCGAAAGCATTTATTACATTTTCTCACTCTCCATCTAATAACGCTTCTTCCGGAAAGAATCCAAAAGCGTTGACGAAGGATTGATGAAAGTAATCCTGGCCCAGTGTGAAGATGCAATTGGTGATGGTGATCTATTATAAGGGCGACTACGTGGTCATGTTTTGGGAGCAGAGCAGGATGTTTTGCCTCGAAAGGAAGACCTGAATTGGATAATCTTCCTTCAATCCGCAAAATACCATCCTCATCTATGAAAGGACTAAGACGTTTTAACCTTTTAGAATAGCCTTTTCCTCCTTTTAGATCCGCCATTTCCTTAGCAAAATGAACATTTTGAACGGCACGAATAGCCGTGTTTTCAGCAGCAAGTAAGTCAGCGACTCCAATTGCTGGGGAACGAGGTAATCTTTTCATAAAACGGAGGCAGTATACGATGATGCGCAGAAGTTTATCCCAACGAGAGATATTTTGAGCTAATTCGTAAAAACTACAAGGTACAATCTTAGCGGTAATCAAAGTTGTGGATTTAAATTCCGGGAGTACCTCATATTTTGTAGGTAAGAATGGTTGGATAGGCCAACTTGAAATGACAGAACGTAGCCATACAGGCCCGTTCCACCACAAGTCATGGGTTACCAATTGAGATGGTAACATGCCCCTAGATAGACAATCACTAGGATTCTCAATGCCTGCGATATGATAGAAATCTTGGGGTTGTACATTTTCCTGGCATTGAGCTACGCGGTTGCTCACAAATACGGACCATCTATGCGGGGAAGAGTGGATCCATGACAAGGCAATTGTAGCGTCCGAGAATGCATATGTTCCTGCGATGGTGATGCGTGAACTATAAATATCCCGAACAGTCTTTATTAACTTCGACATCAAAAGGGCAGCGCATAACTCCAAACGAGCGAGTGAAATTATCTTTGTTGGTGAAACCTTAGACTTGGAACACAATAACCTGACTGATACGTTCCCGGTTAAATCTGTGGAGTGCAAATAAATGACACAACCATAACCTTTCATACTCGCATCGCAGAAGGCGACGATGCAAACTGTACTGTCCTTTAGAACACCAATATGGCGCGGAATTCTCAAAGTCGAGAGCAAGTGAAATTCACTCGTAAGTGCAGTGAAGCGTTGAATGATGCTCTCAGGAGGTACATCATCCCAACCAATATCGCACAACCAGAGCTCCTTAATGAGCAATTTGGCATACAGGATTACTGGGGCCACGATGCCTAGAACATCAAACAAACGAGCCACTAATGAAAGTATGCTTCGTTTTGTACATGTCTCTTGGACCTGCAGAGTTGTTAAGAAGAAATTGTCCTCAGCGGGTTCCCAAGATAAACCGAGAACTTTAGTACTGTTGTTCTCATTTGTGAAATCCACTGAACTTCGATGAGAATGCGGGAGGTCATTGAGTAATGCCAAAGAATTACTCGACCATTTAATTAATTCAAAGGATCCTGATTTGAATAACGAGATTAACTCTCGAGAGATGCGGATGGCCGATTCGTCGTCAGGCATTGAATGCACCAAGTCATCCATGTAAAGTTTAGACTCGGCGACTGCAGCGGCATCAGGGTACTGAAAGCGCATGTCTGATGCTAGCTGACGAATAGTACGCAAAGCTAAATACGGACTAGGTTTGAGGCCAAATGGAAGGCGGTTGAATTGAAATACTCTGATCGTCTCGTTGCTATAGTCGCTAAAACGAAATAATATCTTTAAATATTTACGATCATTTTGAAATGTACCAATTTGTAAATACATCTGCTTTATGTCCGCGGTCATAGCTACAGGGAATAACCGGAACTCAAGTAAAAGAGAGAAAAGGTTTGCTTGTAAGTTAGGCCCAGCATATAATACATCATTCAATGATTTCCCAGTATGGGTTTTTGAACTTGCGTCGAGTACAATTCGCGGCATTGGCTTATCTGGGCGTGTGACGGAATGATGCGGTATGTAATAACCCTGGTTTGAGACATCGATTGCGGTAATCTCAGTTAAATACTCCTTTTCAATGTATTCGTTTACTACGTTATTATAATTTTCACGAAGTTTTGGTTCTTGTTTGAATTTCTTCTCTAGAGCGATAAGTCGGCGATACGCAGTATTTCGTGAATTACCTAATTCCTTTGAATCTCCACGAAAAGGTAATGCGACCGAGTAACGTCCAGCCTCATCTCTATTTACAGATGCGCTGTATAACCTTTCGCAGGTCGTCTCCTCGGGGCTCAGGAACTGCCTAGTTGGAATCTCTTCTAGATGCCAAAAACTTTGCAGAGAAGTCTGTAAATCACCATCATTTAGAGATAGAAGAGTTAAAGTAGAATCTTCCTTTTTGGGATTTTCCATAGACATCTCGCCCATTATGATGTAGCCTCAAGTCGTTTCTAACAACGGCGGAGCGGGAGAGGGTGCGTTTATTCGACCACCTAATATAAGATACGGGAATAATTCTGCACCTAAAACTAAATCGATCGGCTTCGGTATAGTCCAATCCGTGTCAGCGAGTTGAACATTTTTTAAATAAGCCAGATTTGCCGTGTCAATGTATTGCACAGGTAGGTTATTGGTGATTTTGTCAACAACCAAAGCCTGGATATTATAAGTCTGTGAATTTACTCGTGAGTGTATGATGAAATTAGTGTATCCTTTTATTGGACGCGAGCTATTGCCTACACCCTTGAGGACCGCATTGTAAAGCGGCGAGATTTTTAAATTTAACTCATCACAGCACGCTACTGTGAGCAAATGATTTTGCGATGCACTATCAATTAGACATCGTATTAACCGTTTTTCATTTTGATTTTTGTAAGCTAATACTTTGGCCGTCGACAATAAAATATTAGCACTAGGCGAATAAGATTTTGACTGGTTTCGCGCGGTAACCAGTGATATAGATGCTACTGGATGCGCATCATCTCGATTATTATCTTCAAAATGAAGAAGCGTATTATGACGTTTATTGCATTTTTTGCAATTACGCGTTGATTTGCAATTTTTTATAATGTGCGAGTAACTTAGACAGTTAATACAACCATTTTTGGTCTTTATGAAATTAAAGAGTTCGTTGATCGGCATGCCTTTGTACTTTGGACATTCGTACAAATGTTTATGATCTTCTCTCAAACATAATAAGCAATTATTTCCAGTACTTTTAGTCAAGAAAGATTTGTAAGTCTTATTTTTATTTAAATTATTTTGACCATATCGAACAGAAGCGGTGTTGCTAGTAGTTGTACGTTCTAAAATTTTCACCTGACTCCGTAAAAATTCTACCAGATCTTGGTAAGCGGGAATTTCCTTTTCACGGTGCGTCATCTCGAACATTTGTGAAGTTTGGCTATCCAATTTCGATAACGCGGAATACAAAAGAATGAAGTCTGTTAGATCTTCGATTCCCAGCTGTTTCAAAGCGGAAACGGACGCAGAGTATTTCTCAATAAACGCGTTTAAGCCACCAGCGGTGTTGACATAATTTATTTCGAAAATATTTTTTAAGTAATAACAACCCAACGCCCTTCTATCCTGATATTTTTGTACGAGGCTATTCCATAAAGAATTGTAATTTTCTCCCGTAGGAAGTACCCCTGATGTCAAATAAAGAGCGCCGTGCGATAATTTTGAAATTAAATATTGCATTTTCTGTGATTGGGTTAATAGTTTATTTTGATGAATGTTGGCCTTAAACGTTTCATAAAAAATGGGCCAGTTCTCCTGGTTGCCATCAAATGACGGACTTTGAATAGCCGGCAACTTCATTGGACTATCCAATACAGGAGCC
>JADDOH010023472.1:0-85848 GCA_016648135.1 Agrypnia vestita
AAAAGTGTGTGCAAAAAGAAAGCATGATGACACAATGTCAGCAGACGAATTTGTTAGATTTGATGAAGACATTGAATTCACTTTTTTATGAAAATCATTTATTTTTTAATATCTTGCACATTAATATGTATAAAGAACTGCAATTTTATTAAATATTTTTCTTATAAACTAGTGATTTTAGTCAGTCCCACCTGTCGTGTAACTTCGGGGTATTACTATGCTTCTAAAAAAATATCCTTTAAGAATTAGATCATCATTCTTTTAATGTTCTTAAAAATATGAATTATTTACATATTTTACAGTGAATGATTTTAATAAAATTAATGTAAATATTCTAATTTATTCAAGCCAATTTATTCATTATTTAACCAGCTTGAGGATCTAATGAGGATTTAATTAACTTGTTGAGGGCCTAAAAATTCCAAAGCAACATATAGGCAAGGGCCGTAAATTTTCGGAATTTTTTGTGATTTTTCTTTTTACGAAAAAACCATGAAAACATGCGTAAATTAAAAAAAAAACACACACATTCATATTATTTTATCGTAAGTGTCGAAATGCAATGATTTTTTTATCAAAAAATTTAAAAAAATAATCTTTTTTTGAATTCCGATAATGTTGCCAACCCGACATTTTCCGATTACATACACTACTATTATTATTTGATATCCTACCTAAAAATTTTCTTCTGTGTGGTATATTTTGTCGCACGGCACGGCACACAACGGAACATTACACTCAAAACACATATAACATGTTTCCTTCCGTTGCTTTCGTGCCGCGCACACAAAACACTACGCCATTGTTTCACTTTAAATTTTGAAGCATATGATCCACATTTAACACACACATTTCTCAAATAAACGAAACATAAATAATGTATTTTTGTTAATAAATCACTGTTTGTATCAAATTGCACCATAAACCAAGAAATATCGCGAATATATGTATATATTATCCGCGCGTAGATCCGTGTTCCAACTGTGATTGCTGGGCGCGAACTGAAGAAATAAAAAACCCTTCCTATCGACATAGCAACGGAATCACGTGAATTTTGCATGTACCATACACGTGAACGTCTTTCGCGCGCTGGGCACATGACGACGGAATAGATCGACACGGCGACAGACACGTGATTTTTGCATGTACCACGCATGTGTCTTTCGCGTACTAAGGACGTGACGACGACGGAATATTATTTCATTATATAATTTTCGATCGTACAACATGAGTTTAGGGCGACATCTATAACTTTTCTATACGATTTTGACGACCGAAAAAATTCTACTTTGAGTGTTGATTTAAGCTATAATCGGCCATGTTTTTGAGTCGAAAATGGAACGACAGGTCACAACAGGATTTCTCTATTGGGAAAAAATTACGTTTTTCAAATTCGATACGCGGCCGTCGATAAATAATTTATTTTGTGCCTGTCGGATATATCCGACGCGGCCCCTGGGGACAGTCGCGCTCCGTCGGATATATGCGACGCGGCCCCAGGCTCATTAAAAAGGTGAAATTTAAAAAAGTTTTTTCACTCATATTGCTGAAAAAGATTGTGTGGAAAATTTGAAAGAGGCATGCATTTGAGTTCCCTAAAAATATATAAACAGAAAGACTACAAACCTCTCTGTCCAAGAACATGCCAGTTGTTGAGTTGTTTATCCCCTCTGATAATATTCCTCAGCGTATTCCTAAACTCGGGACACTGGTCTGCGATCATTAACATTCTTTGGTACAAAAATTGTTTCACTTCATACTCTTTATCCGGTTTTGTCAAAAAGGTGACCAGCTCCCTGACGACATCCTCCGACGGTGCGGATTCCAGAATGATATCCACAGCTAACGATCTGGAACTGGAGTCGTATCTCTTAGACAGTTGATAGAATATTTGACGGCAGGCCTTCAGCACTTCTGCATTCCAGTTGGATTTCGGCATGGCCCTCAAAGCTTTTAGGGCTGTAACGGACACCGTTCTTTGACCGTCTAGAGCTTCTTTCAGCAATATTTTCACCGTGTCAGGGTGTTGCAAGTTTTTAAGGGCTCTTATGTACTTAACACGACAATCACTATCAGTACACTCTGCCAAATAATATGTAATTGAATTCATTACTTTCTCCACCACCTGGAAATAAGATCTTTTTAGTACCTATATTAAAAGACGAATAGGAATGAGCTGGGCTGCTTTTGGCAAACTCAAACGTGTCTTCGAGAACAAAGAGATCCCAATTAGCCTAAAAAGAAAAGAATTTGAATCATGCATACTGCCAGTGATGACATATGGAGTGGAGACTATGGCCCTTACAAAGAAAAGTGTAGAAAAGCTCAAATGCACGCAACGATCCATGGAGAGATCCATGCTTGGAGTAAGCCTAAGAGATAGAATTAGAAACGAAATTAGGCGCAGAACTAGAGTAGTGGATATCATGGATCGTGTAGCGAAGCTAAAATGGCAATGGGCAGGGCATGTTGCAAGGCAGGATGCTATAAGATGGCCTCCCAGAGCTCTGAAATGGAGACCTTGCGAGAATAAAAGAGGCATCGAAGACCTCAAAAGAGATGGGCCGATGATATAGCCGCTGTGGGAGGAAAGAAATGGCTACAATTAGCAAACCACAAGGATGGAAAGAGAAGGAAGAGGCCTATATCCAGCAGTGGAGAGACGAAGGTTGATGAAGAAGAAAAAGATTAAAAGTTTTAGTATAATTCATGCGCATCTTCTTTTAGAAATGTAACAGATTTCAACTTTCAACAAAGAATAATAAAACATAGTTTTCCTTTACCTTGTTTCTGAAACCATATTGAGACTGTTGAGCAAACTTATTGGCCATGGCGCTGACAGTGAGGATGAGAGTCTCCGTTAACTTGGGCGGTAGGTTCGTATTCTCAGACAACTTCAGGATGTCATAAATAACTTCCTCCTGGAACAAAATTAATTGCACAAATTGAATCAAGAACATTAATAATCTCTTAGAACAGTAATCAATATATATATATATATATACATCACGCTACCTATTGTGCGTCCTTTTATTTTGCATTATTGTGACGTCCACCAGTTCCACTAAAATTTCACTTATTTTTACATCGAATATTAGTCACTAAGGCAATACTATAAGTCCTTTACAACTTATTTTTCTGAAATTTTTACATTTTATTGATATACAAATATTCGTATATTAACAAGCGTAGTGTAATCAATTTGGACTCCAATCCACATTATCAATTATCGGGCGTCCCATGATATACATAATTTTATTTACATTTTCCTAACTATCGCAACTCCTCGTAAACAGTGCGACGCGCGACGTTGCCGCTTTTACCAATTACACTTTTTGTGCGGGATGCCGAAGGAAGATTTATTATTTTATGCTCTCTGGGGATGCCGCTACCGGGTCACTAGTACGTGTAGCGGGCGAAATACTTGCACGTATCATTTAGTGCATTTGATAATAATATTATTTCAGAAATCGTGATATTTTTTTCTGAGCTCATTTCTTCTGTTACGTCTTTAAAATATCTTCAAATGATATTTTAAAGACGTAATAATAACAAATATCTTGCAAATATCTTCAATAATTTTTTCATTAATGTGGGACTAAACTTGGCGAAAAAAATACCCAACAACAATTTTTCTCTTCCAATAAATAATCTACAGATATCGGAATGTGATAAACTCACAACATTCCAATTAACCAACCCAGATGAAATAAAAAAAATTATTATGAATTTAAAAGGAGGACCCTGCAATGGGATCCGAAACGTCGGCCCGAAAGGTCGTAACAACACGGCATAATACCCCAGTAAACACAAACTTGAAGATATATTTTATTTATTTCAATTTTGAATATTTTACCTGTGACGAAACTTATCGTCACATATGTCACGCATGTTCTATTTTTTCTACTACTATTTTTTCACTTTGATATAAATTTACACATTTACACAAAAACTATTATTCTAATATTTAGATAAAGTATGGTACTACTGCAAATTTCCAAAATACAAATATTGAAATCGGCAGATTTCCTCGTTATTTTTTACACACATTTAACTTCAGCAAAATGTACCTTCCTTTCAATCTCTAATAAAATACTGCATTCTCCTCTTACGTATCAATTATCAAACAGACAACCTCACATATGAGCTGTGCCTAATTATTTACTAGGTACATAAAGGACAGGAAGACAAAAGAGTACAGTGGACATAATATATCGGGATTTTTTATCTACCTACTGTAATAAATACTTGGAAATTTTTATTGTTTTTTCAGGTATCATGTAGGTAAATAAAACAAATATACAGATCAGATATCGCACGTTTAATGAGGTAGATTTTACATTTGCAAGTAAACATAATCATTGATAATATAATATATCTAGACTAGATATATATTAGGGTTATAATCACGCACATTTGATAATGTAGGTATATAGAATGTAACAGAACTGGTCCACAATATTTTACAGGTAGATTCCTGCTATGATTATGAGTCAAAAAAAATATTTTTGCAAAACGTTGGAATATCATTACAGTAACTTATATCTAATATGAAAAATTCATTACCTTTAATACAAGTCAAATAGTATAATAAAAATCTTCCAATCTAATGGGGAAACATTCCAATATTTTGCAGGGTTTTTGTTATTTTATTAAACTTTTATTGAAACGAATGTTTTTTATGTAATCGATATAAGTTACTGTAATGATACTTCAACGTTTTGTAAAAAAATAAGCCAGAAATATTGAAAAAAAATGCAAACTTTAATGTCGCATATCTCCATAACTATTGATATTAGGTCATAGTTGCTTGAACATTTTTCACTCATAATCATAGCAGGAATCCACCTGTAAAGTATTGTGGATTACCTAGTTCTGTTACACTCTGTGTATGGAGGTCAAATATCATGCAGAATTAATTTTATGTGGTAATCTGATTTCCTCACACCTACATTAGGAAGTTTGTTCACGTATGAATATATTCGAAAAAATAAAAATAAAATCCTTTATCGCATAATCGGCATTTACAGATCTCCAAATTCTGACACAATTTTTTTTATTGAAGAATTATACCAATTATTAAAACAATTTTACTATTTTAACGGGCGATATAAACATAAATATTGCAGATGACTGCCATGATAAAACTAAAAATGAGTATCTCAATATGCTTGCAGAGTTGAACTATAAATCGTGCATAAATAATTATACTAGAATTGTACCGCACCAAAAACCTTCTGCAATAGATCATATTATGCTAACAAACTCAAATGAACTCGACAACATTATGACCATCATATGGCAAACTTGTATAACTGACTATTACTCCTGCATATTTACGCATTATAAACAAAATACTCACCCGCACATAGCTGATAAAAAAGGTATACAAAAAAAACTACTTTTAATTTAAAATTATTTTGTGACAAATTAGCAACAGAAAATTGGTTATCAGTACTAAACTTAGAAGATCCAGAAATATGTTCTATAAACTTTCAAAAAATTATTCAAAAATATATAAATTCATCCAAAATTCTAAAAATATATAACCACAAATCTAAGTTCCGTAAAATAAAACCATGGATTACTCACGGCTTAGTAGTTTCAATACGTAATAAATATGATATTTTTAAATCAACAATAAAATACCCCAATGATGAAGGCTTAAGGAGATATTATAAAAAATACAGAAATAAATTGACATCACTAATAAAAAAAAACCAAAGAGGAATATTTCATAAAAAAGGTGGAAGTTTCTAATTTCGACACCAAAAAACTTTGGTCAACAATTAACGAAATAACCGAAAAAAAATGTTAATAAAAATAAAATAAAAACTATAAAATTTGACAATAATATTATAAATGTTCAAGAACACCCAGAAAAATGCGCAAATATCTTCAATAATTTTTTCATTAATGTGGGACTAAACTTGGCGAAAAAAATACCCAACAACAATTTTTCTCTTCCAATAAATAATCTACAGATATCGGAATGTGATAAACTCACAACATTCCAATTAACCAACCCAGATGAAATAAAAAAAATTATTATGAATTTAAAAGGAGGATCATCGCCAGGATACGACAACGTAACAACTGATTTACTAAAACAATCAAGCTCTATTATAAACATCCCAATTGCACACATAATAAAACAAGCCTTCGGTGTGGTATATTCCCTACAATATATAAACAAACATTAGTAATCCCAGTTTATAAGAATGGAGACCCTGAAGATAACTTATTGAAAAAAAAAACAATATTGAAAAAAATGCAGATGAGGCACAAAAATTACCTAAAATCAAACTCGCGCATTCAAATTTGTGTGATATGACGAATAACTAATCGAAATTAAAATAAAAAAGCCTACTATTTTTCAGTAGCTATCTACTTGGTAATCCGTCGAAGATAATATTGAACATACAGTACTGTGCGAATTAATGTGAACACAAGCGATAATTTGAAAAAAAACACAACATTTATTAGTTATAGGTAGTTGAAGAAAGCAGAGAAAAGAATACAATTTAAATTGTTTTAATAGGAAATATGTCCTCCTTTGGATTTTATAACTTCTTCAACACGTTTTGGCAGAGAATCAACAAGTTTTTTTAGTTTTCTAATATTTACTGGTCCCGAAACCATATATGTGGATTACAGATTCAATCAATTTTATTATTTTTATTTTTTATGGGTAGGTATATTCCATCCTGACGAAGGGGCCATAGGCTTTGAAACATGTTGATTTTATCAATTATTTTGTAAAACATTAATAACCTCGCAGGACTATATTCCTGCCTTGATTATGAGTCGAAAATATTCAAGCTATTATGACCTAATATCAATAGTTATGGAGATATGTGACATCAAAGTTTGCATTTTTTTTTTCAATATTTCTGACTTATTTTTTGTAAAACAAGCAAACCACTCGGCAACGATGATCACTCTGCGAATGTACCTACTTGTATTTATACATACGCTAAAACATGAGGTCTAAAAATAGACTTGAGCTGTTAAAATTTTAGCTACTGGATAAAAGTATAATTTAGTCATAAAAAAGGGCCGCACGTCTCATACGACCTACAGGATTAAAAGGCTTTTGTTTTAGTCCGAGCCACAAAATTATATTCACATTTATTATTTAAATGGAGCTAACTTGCACGTGTCCATCCGAAATAATAATCGACTTCTTTTGCAATAATGAAATAAGACTCGCGACATCCTCAAACGATTTGTGTTTTAGCGGTGTTTATCTTAAAGACGCAATTTGCATGTGCGGGCTATCGATATATCGCATATCCCTCCGCGACCGGAAATATGTGTGAGTGTACGACAAAATGCGGCCGAATTCTTTCCCAGTGCGGAACATATTATACCTAGGTACAGCCTCTCATATGAGACAACTCAATGATGCAGCAATCAGTGCTTCTTACGAAGTTACTTTCAAAAGCAAGCATAAAAGTCAAACATATTATTTTTTTAAAGTAACTTCATTGTTGATGTTGATTATGATTACTTACTTACTTACCATCACGCTGTTTCCCCTGGGGGTAGGCAGAGAGGATAGAGCGCCACACTCTTCTGTCCTGACATACAAATCTCGCCTCAGCCACATTCATACATCTTCGCATGCAAGCTCGCCGGTTGTTGAGCCTTCTAACGGGACCATCTTCCAGTATCTGGTTGATCTGGTCATGCCACGTTTTCC
The DNA here is from genome assembly GCA_016648135.1 of Agrypnia vestita. Classification (NCBI taxonomy): domain Eukaryota; kingdom Metazoa; phylum Arthropoda; class Insecta; order Trichoptera; family Phryganeidae; genus Agrypnia; species Agrypnia vestita. The sequence goes on from JADDOH010023472.1 coordinate 7,706, forward strand.
GCGGTCGCCCCCTCTTTTATACGTATTGCTTATTATGTTGATTATTTCTTAAAAAACTTTAATTACCCTTTGAAATACAGTGATATTAAAATTATTTTCCTTTTTATTTATCTTTAACAACAAGTAAGTATAGCAAAAAGCAAGTAGGTACCATTTTATAACTTTTGAAATTAAAATAATTATTAAAATTTAATTGATTGTATGCGAGATTGATATTATTGATTTCGCGAGATTGCATTTCCTAGTGTATACTTACCCATCTACAAAGCCAGGAATGTAGTGAAGATTCGTGTTTTGAAATAGTTGCTAAATTATATTTACAACACACTTATTTCACAAACACTGCGTGTACGCCGAAAAAAAAGTCCCGGGGAAAAAGGAACAGAGTATCGTACACTATTGTAAGAATGAGTATGTTATTTTAGGCACCGTGACTTCAAATTACCTGATTTTTACGTGATTATGTGATTTGTTGTATACTTCAATGGAATATTTGCTACATAAATATGAAAGCCGGCTAGTATGGGAATAACGTGTCTATATACTATACATATATAATACGTCAATAATTGATACGATGTACGCATTTCACGTATTTTAGAATTAAAGGTAGAATTTATAGGGAAAAGTTATTTTTGGATCCTCAAAATCGGCAATAAATACAAAGCACGAAATATCGTTGTTCTAATTAACGGACTTTTACTATACATGTATCAAAGGTAACATGGCAATTAGCCCTTCATAATAAAAATCATTCACCTGTTAAGTACTCAATTACACCTTAATTCATATCGACTATAGATATAAGTAGATACCGATCGACTAAAACATTTAATAAAATAATGCTGCAATCTTATCTTCAAGTCCTGGGATTAATTTTATTTTATTTCAATTTTAAACTTCTGATTATTTTTTTTAGATATTTAGCTTAAAAAAAGTAACCCATAAAAACCATGTTTTTATTTTACTCCCTTTCTTTGTAAATTAAGTTTACCATCATGTAATTAAATAATTGATTGACTGAAAATGAAACATGTCTAGACAAATATCTATGTCAAAATTCTCTATCTCTGTTAACCAATTGTCATAAATTTTTGAAATTCATAGTGAAGTACCTATTATACTATAGTAATTATATATAGTAATTAATATAATTATATATCGTAATTAATATAATTATACATAGTAATTAATATAATGAATAATAAATATAATTATATATAGTAATGCAAATTTAGAAAATATTCCGCGACGTTATCGGGCCGCCGCCGACGGTAGTAATCAAACATTTATGTAATGATTCCAATGTTAAAAAACTATTAAAATATCTAAAAATCCAAAATTATACTATAATCATTAAATTTTTTTAACGAAAATTTGATAGATCTTCTTGAACGTCCCCACGAGTCTGCGTGCAAAATTTCAGCTCGTTTGGATCACGAGAAAAGGGTTAAAAATCGATCCAAAGTTTTTGCGTCAAATAATCAGACGCCACGAATTAAATGGAGTACAAAAGCGGACTCCACTTCTTCATTCAAGTGAATGCGTACGAGTTCTCATAAATCGTGAATATAAAAATTAAATGAAGTCAAAGCATCCAGCAAGTGGCAACGTCGCATTTCAAACTTTCGCTCGACGCGCAGTTGGACGTCACACACGGCTAGCAATGAATGTTCGGAATAATGCCGACAGCGCTGCTATTTTTTGTAACGAAAATTTGCAGAACTACAGATATACTGAGAATAGCCAAACTGGGAGCGAATTGACGTCCAATTTTTTTTTTTTTTTTTACATTTATGGCATCAGAAAGACAATCCGCGCCCATTGCGAACACTCTCCCATCTGACGTCCGATATACGGACGTCGTAAGCAGGTGGACGCCACATTATATGCAATTTCGTCCATGATGGACGCCCAATAGGTTACAGGATATATATATATATATATATAAAAGAAACCCATGTATCCCTACCCGCCAAGTTTTCTCCACAAACAGCCACAACCACCCACCGGTGGTTATGGTGGTGGATAGCCCTTGGTGTCACATCGAAAATATGCGAGTTTGGTGGGGGTGGCTGTGCATGGGTGGGAGTGCGTGACGAAAATGTGCTTTCTAGCACATTGTTTTGTTATGGGAAGGCCGCAAATGCTTCAGATTATTTCAAAATAGGCGCGCCGACTGTGTCGGTGAGTCTAAAAGGTTCCGGAAAAACCTGCGCTAAAAAGTTCTGGAAGGAGAAGGTTCTAGAAAAGTCAAACGGGTTTAAGAGAACCTTTTCGATAATAATGTTAATTGAATGTCAATTTTGAGCGTAAGGAACTTGCAGACCTACGTGCTTATTGATACATCCAAAAAGATAAAAATGTGTAGACAACAAATCAACATTTTGGAAGCTTCCACATTGTAAGGTTTATTATATGACCCAGGAATAGAGAATTCTATTAAGTAATTTAATAAATTGTATTTGTATTCATCAGTAAGTGTAAAACTTCCAACACAATTTTTTCAAAACTAGGTTCTCAAAAAAAGTGGCCACTATATTTTAAAAACTACTTAATGGATTTATATGTACATATATTCTAGTCATTACAAAATAGTGCCTAATCGAAGGATTTTTGTTTTTGACCAAAACCTTTCTTTTATAAAAAATTAAAAAGCCTTTTTATTCCTCAAAATATGTAACTAAAATTTCAGACGCCATTTAGCTAAATTGAAAAAAAAACTTTGATTTGAAAAAAGAATTAGATAAACTATTATTTTAGCGTTAACTTTGTGGTTGGACATAATTATTAATTAAATAAATAACTTTGTATTGACCACTTGGAGCGTGTACCGGTTTCGAAATCTTCTGTACCACTGTTTCGATATCTTCGATATCACTGGATCTTCGTCAGGACGGACGCATACTAACTATCCATTACTTATTCTAGCAAAAAGTTTTAATTAGAACGTTTTCGACGCTTACTGCGCCATCTTCAGTAATAAACTAACCAAATAGAGACTAATGACTACTTGTCGGGTCTGGTGTGAGAGTGGTGGTGGGAAGGGGTAGGTTTGCGGGGCGGGGCTAATATGGACAAGAGGGGGGGATGTAATATAGGGTGTTTGAATGTTGAGTGTATTACTATTACTTTTTCAATTTATCCATACATACACAATTATTATTATTATTGATAATGGGCAGGCAGCTTAAGCTGATAGGCCCATATCACTGTCTCTCATTTGAATATCCAGCCTATTCTTAAATTGGTTGACACTGGCTGCAGATCCTCAGGCAAACTGTTCCACATATTGACCACTCTATTGCTTATGCATGCTTTCTTGGGTTACACGAGAACCGAGACTTGTTCAACTTCAGGTGATGTCTTATGTCTTATAGATGATGAATTATCACCTACAGTTTCAGTATGATCTAACAATATTACCTGAGGATTGGCGCCGATGGATAAAGCCCAAAGATAACGTTCAGTGTTGTCCACATCGTACTCGCTGTCAAAGTGGAAGAATTTTTTGGCTGCCTGGTGAGCCGCGACGGTCTGGGTAAATCCTACTAGGTCACTGAGATGCTGTCTGTGGAAATATTGTATTTAAACAACAATTAAAAAAGTATAATGTAAAAAAATATAACATAAAAAAGTATAAGTTTTGGTAAATTATGAGAGAACATTTAGTTGCTGGATCAAAGGCACACTTCGCCTTTTTTGGTTTAGTCATTCGCATATTGACCAGAGGCCTTGTTGGCGGAGGTTCCTAAACTATGCCTAGCTGCCTAGTTAAGGCTGGACATTCACTGCAAATGCACACTTCGGCATCATTGTTTGAAAATGTGGGTTTTTATTATTCATTTATATCAGATGTGCATGCTAGACTACAATTTTTATAGAACGATAGCTTAGATACAGCCTTTGTTCGTATGTAAAAGTAACAAACTTACTACAATAATTAAGAAAATATAAGCATTAATCGGCTGTAAAAAATTTTTTTTAGTGTCTCAAAAAATCTATAGATTCTGAATATTTATATGTACGCAGAATATGTTTTCTTACCAGTATAAAGCTAGCATTATGAAAATAAAACTGTACTAAAATAATTATAAAGTGTTAATTGTTAACAAAGTTATAAATTTGCAGAAATTTTACTTTTTTCATGATTTTTAAATCACTTTTTAATCATTTCAAAAGATGTTTTTAACAATTATGCATGCACTTTGAGTCGTGAAATTAAAAATATGTAGATGAAAGTGCATTTATTTGCGTAAAAACTTAGTTCATTACTGAAATAATGTTATTTTCGGTAATAGTAGACGTGTACCTACAATATAGAATATTATTTCAAAATATGTCATCATGCCTATTGTGAAAAAGAATGTATTTAACAGCCCTGCAATATAACAGCGACTTTTGGTCGGTAGCGCGCATGGAGCGTGATTTTTTAAACTTTTCTGTATTGTTAGACAATTTTCAATACTTCTGAATTATCCAGAATTTTTTTCACCATCATCCTGGAATCGGGAATCTACAGTATATGAATCATCTATAAAAGCATAACAACTCCACCAGGTAGCTAAAAATTTATTTGAAATCAAGTACTATATCGTAAAGCGTCGCTGCAAAATCCATCACATCTGAGTGACCTAATTGTGACATCTTCTGTTGTCAGCAACTAGGCTTTACCTACATCCATCAGTGAAGGTGCCAGAACTCTTAGGGTACGAACATGCCGAAGATGCTTCACTGCGACACCTCGCGGTCGCGGTTTAGCTCGCTACCTCGATAAAATAAACATTACCTACTATCAGTTCATTGTTTTCACTTGGTGATTCTACATAGTGCCACTTCCGTTCGATTTTTTACTTGTTAAATACTGTGAATTGAATGTCATCGAGGTGCGACTGAGCCGACATGTTCGCACCGCCATCCATGTAAATAGCAAGTATCGACATCGAGGTAGCGAGCTGAAACCGCGACTGCGAGGTATCGCAGTGAAGCATCTTCAGCATGTTCGTACCCTTAATATACTGTTAATGTCTCAGATGGCAAGTTTAATTTAATTTATAAGTACCAGATGGGTTTGACAATGGAGGGGATGTTTGAAAATGATGACACATTTCCAATAGTATGGAGTGAAATAAATTCAGGAAAAATAATATAAAAAAAAAATATATTAAAAAATGCTTAAATGTAACCGTGATGGGCAAATAAAATTTTAAAAATTGCGTACTCTCAAGAACTATAGATAATATTTACGTGTGGTTAGTAACGTACATTTGTTCATCTGATTCCAGCGCAATCAACCTAACTAAATAATAAAATCTAATCTGTACAAATACTTACAGAATTTCTTTATTTTTGATTCCCTTCAAGGCATTATAGATTTCATCAGTCTTGGCTTGACGTGCCACGTTAAGCATCTTCAAAAAGATTGTGGCGGACTTAATCGTGCCAAGGGTCGATGACTTCAACAGATCTTTACTATCTTTGATGAGTTTACCCAGCTGAAAGGTAAACAAAATGATAATATCTGACAATGACAAATATGCACTCCAAATTGTTTTGATAATGATTCACGTGCACGTTTATATGTCGATGGCTCCTACGTATAATATCGTAACCCACAAAATTCAATTTTACAGGAGAAGGATTTGAACATATTTTCGTCCAGTATAAATCTAATTATTGTCCAATTTTTTTGAAATTTCGTTTCAATATTTTACTTTATACTGTTATAAATAATCACAAAAAAGTCGAAATTATTTAAGGTTTTTGTAGAAATGCACATACGATATTATACTTCGGAAAAGACGCGACGTAAAATATCGTATAAATGACTTACAACACTTTGCATCGGAAAAGACGCGATGTAAAAAAACGTAAGTGTTACATACGATAATTTTCTTATGTTATTTTCTCACGCATATTATCGTAAGTGTTACATACGATAATTATCTTATGTTATTTTCTCACGCATATTATCGTAAGTGTTACATACGATAATTATCTAATGTTATTTTCCAACGTATGTTATCGTAAGTGTTACATACGATAAAATTATCTTATGTTATTTTCCAACGCAAATTATCGTAAGTGTTACATACGATAGTATACTTCGTAAAAAATATGTGATTGTTTGGGATACGATAAAATACGTCCGAAAAAAACGTTATTTATTGCAAAATATTTTTTTTCTTTCTTGGAAATAAAGATATAATTAAATACATATGAAATACACAAAAAACTAAAAATCGTTGATTTGTGGGTTACGATATTATACGTAGGAGCCGTCGATGTATGTATCCTAACACGGTAGATTACAAATAATTTACTGTCATAACATTAAGGGTCAAATATGAAATTTACATTTAAAATTGGAAATAGCACTTTTTAAACATAATACATAGTATTACGATGTGATGAAGGTAGTAAATTTTTATAAGATGTGATAGAAACCTAGATTTCGTTACACTTATGATCTTTTATCACATAATTTGTAGATATTCATACAAGGATATGCATTGCGTTAATATAAGAAGAAAAAACATGCATTTCTTTTGGAAGAATATAATAAAAAATAGTTTCATGAAAAATTCATAATTGTGTTAATCTTCTATTATGCTCCAGTTTCAAATGATATATAAGAAGTGACATGCATAGCCGCCTGAGGTTTTGATTACTTGATACTGCATTAAACCTGAGAACTATGTCATCGGAGGCACATACTGAATGGGAACAAGACTTTCATTTGAGCTCTTGACATTTCTCGAATATCGCTTGAATTCAAAACTATTCAGTTTATTTTTTAGATATTAATTATTGATTGTTTTAAAGTGTATGTTCGTGACAAAATGAGATAATGGTAACAAAAAAAAGCATGTAAAGCCTGACAACCTATTCAAAATGTGTAAATTCTTATCCATACAAAAACAACTTTATTTTACAAATTGAAACTGCAAGAATAAGAAAAGGATTCAAAACACTAATACAACACAAATATACGATAAATAATGAATAAAAAAAATTTTAAAAATTACAGGGACAGGACCAAACAGTACATATAATTTAAAAACTATTTAACAAACTACCGGACAGACTAAAAAGTGAAACGGGACAAGAAAGTATAGATAATTTATTAAAAAAATACAGAAGAACCCTGTTAATTTGAAATTCAAGGTACAAAAAAAAATCGCAAAGTGAATTTGAAATTTAACAAAAACCGTAAAATGGTGGGTGTTGAAAAAGCCATTAATTTTGTGAAAAACGTCTGTATTTTAGCATATTTCAAGAAATCATTTTGAAAATGCAATATTTTTTATGCTAATACAAAGATCGTGTCATTTCTATTAACAAAGAACCCGATATTGACATATTTATTGTTCTCACTTGCAAAAGAGATCAAAATATTTTTTCAATTTTCGAATTTTGTGAACTAAAATATATTGATTTATGGCGCGAGGGGCTAAAAATTATTTCGAATTACGAATTACCGGGGTTTTCGAATTGTTATGGTAAATTTACAAAAAAATAAACATTTTGGAACTTGTGGCGAATTTCGAATTATCGGGGTACGAATTAATGGGGTTTTACTGTGACACAGTGAACTGTAAAAAATTATGATAACATAGTTTGTATTATTTCAATTATTGTATTACATTATTCTTTAAATACTCTTATATTATTCCACTAATTAATGTGGTCTGAACATATACTGTAATGTATTCTTGCATACAAACTTCACATACAGTTTTGCAAGATGCCAGTAAAAATAGTATCTATATAGATTATGATAAATAATTAATTAAATAATCAGTTATTTGCGTATGCAAAAGACCTTTTGTTAGTAGTGTTCTAACAGTGTTAGCAATGTCTGCTTGGAACGATATTTTGGCAGCAGACAATTCAAAGAAGTTTGCCAAAAATCTTACACTGTAATCATTAAAAAATGCATAAATGGCAACCCATTCAATTTTACCAAGGTGGTGTTTGTAAGGCTTCTACGTGAAGGTTGTGGTTATGCAATTATTTAGCTTACATTTTTAATATACAAAATAACGGGAGTATAAAATAATATTATTATTTATATTTTTAATATTTAAAGCATTAACTTTGTGGTTAGACATTATAACAGAATGTTAGTTAAATTAGTATAAACCACTACCAGATTTTAGGTCTACCGGTTTCCAGACGTACCCGTCTCTTCGTCAGGACCAACACTACACTACAACTCACAACTCTATACACCACATATATCATATACACCAACACTATATACTACCACGTTGTGAACGTAGTAGTGTTGGTCCTGACAAAGAGACAGGTACGCCTCGAAACTGGTAGACTAAAATCTGGTATTATACTAATTTAACTAAAATTTTGTTATAAAATAATCGCTAATTTTTTTTAACCAAAAAAGTGCAATAGTAAAAGCAGTTTTACTTGACTCAATAAAATGTTAATAATATAATGATTCAATGCTAATAAAACTTAAAAGCAATTAAATTTTACCGTTGGACAGTCGTCTTGACACTGCGGTGGCTCTTTCATTGTCTGCAACCCTTGCTCTTTCAGATTCGAACCCTTGTCAACCAGTTCTGCGATGGCCATCTTTACAGTTTCGCCCACGAGAGTTGTCGTGTCTCCCTTCTTATTATCGTAAAGAACAAGACGCTGAACAACATTGACCATGTTCCCAGCGTCTTGTTTGATGACCAGCTTCATTTCGTGCGTCTCTGTGGACATGACAGTCTCCAAAACTGAGTTGTCTTCACTCATCATATATTTTGTAACTCGGTTACTTTTTGCGGCTACCGATAGAATCCTTTCGGGGTGGTTGTTCTGGGGGTTAGTAGGTATGACACAATTTCTCTGGAAAAATAAAGTTTGCACTTATTTAATGTTTAGCATAAAACAATGCAAAATACTACTCATTAAATTTTTCCCTGAGTTTTTCTTGGAACAATTATGTTCTAATTTCTAATTATCTAACTAATTATCTAACTAATAATCTAATTAAATAATAAATAAAAAAATTCTAATAGGTAAACAAAATTATATTAAATAAACCTTGTTTTTTTACGTTAACGTAACGTTACGTTACGTTAACGTTAAACGTAAACGTTAAAATACCTTGGTTTTAGTAAAAGTGGAAGGCGATGTAGAACTGTAGACAACATTGCAATATCCAGAAACATCAGTCTCATTTTTTTCCATATCCAAGACCTGGAACTTTATAGGAAAGTAAAAGAATCAGTATGTATTCAATCAAAATATGTCATTTATTTACATCAAATATTAATTGTAAATGGAGCTATTTGAAATTATTTAATTGAGAAAATGTGTCGCAATTTTATGACTACTATCATACTATACAAGTCAAAGCAATTTTACATATTATATAATTATTGTAAAAATACCTTCAACTCACGCAATGATGAATATCTATTAATGATTATAATTTCTCCAAATAGAGAACTTAGTCTAAAGTTACATTAAAATTATTCAGAAAAATTGAAACAATCACTAAATTATTAATCAATTTCAATCTTTATCCCCCCAGATTTTTTGATCATTTGTACAAATAGATTAGCATGACATTGACAAAAATTAAATTAATAAGATAATAAAAAAATACAGAATAAGTTGTCTAGCATCGTCAGTTACATACCTGAAACAAGCTGATGACACCTTTCTTAAAATTGACAAGACTGACAGTCTCCTTGGAACTGAAGAATACCTTCTCAATATCTCCTCTCTTCCACAAAGCGTAAGAGGCCTCATTCTCAACGGAATCCAAACTTGATGCATGTTCTACAAAACCTTCGGGTGATGGAGCTTTCCGAGATTTAATGTGCAACTTCAGAGAATCGAACTAGAAAATGAGACATGCATTAAAATTCCTGTATGCACAAATCAAAAGATCAAAACTAAAATTCAATTAGACGTTAAAAAGCGGAAACTACTAAATATACTGATATAAATAATAAAAACAATGCGAAATAAAATACATGGCCTATTCGCTGTCATTGAAATTAGGGTACCTACTTTTAGAAATAAAAAAGCGTGCAACAGGTAATCAAAATGTAAACAAACCACTAACCTTGAACTTGAGAAGTTTATCTCCTTTTTGGTCCTCCCAAACTGCGCCGACGTGAACGTCAGCACTCACGAGGTATCCGACACTGTTATCAGAAGAACTGACTTCGTTTAGTAAAACCTTACTCTCGAGGGAGTACACTTTGGCAGGTTCGCCCAACTTGAATCCTGTGTGACCTTGACCTCCGGAAGCTGCGGATGAAAGTAGAACGAATCCATGACTGCAGTACGCCGTCAAAATGTAATAATTTAAATATAACGCGAGTACGGAGAGCGATAGGCGGCGAGAAGTGGCCATGTCGAGCATTACATCGCAAATTAGATACGATTTCCACCGAAAGTGACCGCCGCAGAGAGCGGACTGAAATCGTCAACGAAGCAGTATCTTCATGACTCGATTTCGCCTCTCTCGGTCTCTCGGGTCAACGTCAAACACGAAACACAAAGACCAACGTCAAAACAACATGACGAACACAAAGCACACAATCGGCGAGCAGATTTCGCGATCGAATCGCAGCTCCTTATTGGCTGTCAAATATTGAATGACAGGTTTCCCGCGCACAGGGATGTGTGCGCGCTGCCGTATGAAAAATATGATTAAGGCACTTCGTCACAAAAACAAATTTCGCGTATTGAGCTGTTTAAATTCGTATGGAGTTTTTATATCGTGAGCGTTAATTTAACCAGCAAAAGAATAAATAACTAGTTTACAGGAGATGAGAAGTGGCGGCAGTCTTGCGCTCCAAAGTTTAAATAACTGTTCGATTTCGATCTTGTTTCGTTAAAATTATAGAGAAAACTCGAATTCGGTCAGTACCTATGGTAGGTAATGGACAACACATCAATCGTAAAAATGTAGCGATAGTAAATATATTTCTTTTAGATTTTGTTAATAAATTAATAATGTGCAAATGTTCTTGGACTGGAAGTTTCGCATGGATGTGTAAATAGTGTAATAAAGGAATAATAATAGTGGGCCCCGCGGATATTGCGGGTGAGGCTTTGCCCACGTTTTGGAGCATAATGAAAACGATAGGTACCTACGCTAAAGTTAGTATTCAATCAGCGAGCAGGAAATGAGGGGCTTGACAGTGTTCGTTTTTTGGTGGTAACCTAGAGAATGATAATTTATGAAATTTTCCAATAATTTGTGACTTTAATGCCTTATTTAGACCATATTTTAAGATTGATTGCTTTATATAATCGAGTAATTAATGAATAGTTGAGTTTTATTTGTCACGCTTCAATGCAAGTAGGCGTTGAAATTTAATTAGGTATTTTAATAAAAAAAATGATGTGACAAACTATCCGGAGCCAATCGAAGCTTTCTAAAGGAAATATCACAAAGGTCCTAACAATTCCTCGCAAATATATAGGTATTTTCAATGTCAAATTCACAAATTTACCAGCATTTATTTCACTTTTTAACACTTTAAATTATTATAACTGATAATCCAGTATCCATGATCATAAATCTCCGGGACGCAAAATCTCCTGATGTAAGGATAGTTCCAGGACCATGCCCAGATAATGTGCCGGTCGCAGACAAGCAATCATCGAAATAAAATAATATTTGTATAAAATGTCATTGGTTAACGGCACGCATAACGATTACTGAAGTAATATAATAAATTTTATTTAGAATATTTTAAGTTTGTTCAAATCTTTCAGAACTGCTCGAAGAATATTTTTTCTTCTTCTGTATGAAGGCTTGAACTTTGTGGTGACATTATTATTAAAATAAAACACAAATCACTTTGTTTTCACCACTATATTAGATTAAAAAATCTACATGTTTCGAGAACAATGTTCTCTTCATCAGGATTATTGTGTACACAATAATCCTGATGAAGAGAACATTGTTCTCGAAACATGTAGATTTTTTAATCTAATATAGTGGTGAAAACAAAGTGATTTGTGTTTTATTTTAATCTTTCAGAACAGTGCTGGATTTTTTGTCACAGAGACATCATTTATCAATTAATGTATATTATAGATGTCCCACAGAGACGAAATTGTATTTTTATGGGAAAGTAGGTATAGAAGTATTTTGGGTGTACATAGGACTTACGACCTATGGTTGGCTTAAGTGATCACTTTACACAGTGTAACGTTCGCCATTTCCACCCATGATAGAATATACCATGTCTACTAATTTTTTGGAAGTTGTATATATGTTACAGTGAATCTGATTTTCTAGTGAGTCCATCATTCACTGGCATTTTAGAGAAAGTATATTCAAGGTCATTCTTATCATATTCAAAGAGTTTTTCACCAATAAAAATGAATACAATATTTTAACTTGCACTTACTAGCGAATTTATTGGTTTCCGAACTGTCAAAAATTAAATTTGACAAGTTTGAAATCCGTTTCCGTAAAAATCTATGCTTTTAAACGAACTTTTATTTATCCAAATTGAAACAACCGGGCCTTGAATAACAATTTAATAAGTCATTGCGTGAACAAGGTTCTTACTGCATTATTAATTTCTTCTGTGCATATCAACATTATGTAGATAACGGATATTATTAAAATAGTCATTTTGAAGTGTTGAAAGTTTCGTCTGCACCAATTCTTCATTATATGATTTTATAACAAGATTCTAATGGCACATGGACCTTGTTTTTCAAAATTTATTTTGCGTTTTGTGTCTCATTCTACACTAGTCTAGTCCAAAGTCATCACAAAGCGACAGTATTTCTAATTTTTATCCTTTGAGCGATAGCATATTCTCTATTCTGTGGCGATAGTTCTGTTTCTCGAACTGTCACACTTCTGGACTGGTCTTTGATATTCAATGATTAGTTTAGGTAGGTAACTAAAACGTAATATATTTTTAAAATTTTAATCGCGAACACTTACGAAATTCTGATCATCTTATAATTCAAAAGACAGTCGATTAAACTCATAAAAATGATACGGTGCGAGCAAGCTTCACGTCTGTCACCGACGTCGAGCCGAGTAAGTTTGCGAACTTAAAAACCGCGCACTTTATGTTGTACGTCTACCACCCGTGCTTACACGTGCGCAAACAAGAAACGCAAACGACATTAGACACATTTTTGATAAAAAGATAGAAAATTGGAAATGCGGAAGAATCTGAATGAATTCAAACGTAAATGATGACTTAGAATCTCTTTGATTTTTGTATTTTTCGCATCGAGTGTTTGTTACTTGACGCACTTTTAAAGGTTCATTTAAAATTAATAATACCGGGTGTATGTTTATTTATGTTTCTATATTTGTAAGAAATAAACTTTTGTTGTATTGTTATAAAAAAAACATATTTAATAAACTTAATTGACAAAATACATATTCATTAATAAAAATTTTCCCTTAACCCCCAATATTTACATGGTGACATAACCTCGTTTTGTTCCGGCAGTCGTCAGATATCATAAAAAAACCCGAGTGCGCGATCTTTCAGCCGACACCTTACTTCGCGATTCGTATTCGTTTTGCGGTGCCGCTGTCCTATTTTAATTTAGGAGTTAAAATAGGACCGCAAAATGAATAAAAATCGTCTAGTGTAGCGCCGCCTTTATACTTTCTACGCTTTAAGAATTACGTGTACAAATTGATGGTTTCACCGATATATTGTCTATGCTTTGAGTAATGTATTTTCACGGATTATGTGTAGTGAATCTGAGAATTCGTTGATTTAGATGTTTTCACTGCCCCCACTCTGCCCGACCGGGAAAAGTACATTTTTACTAGTGAAAGTATAGTCTCACTAAAAATGCAAATTCGCTGTAACATATATATATATTTTTAAAAAAAATAGAGATGCGAACACGGAATTCGTGTCACATCAATATTCTTACTATTTTCAAATTAAGCTAAACGCTTGTGCTATGAAAATAGGACTAACTTGCTTGTCTGGAGTGAGATACGAACCTGCGACCTTTGGATCACGAGGCGAGAGTCCTAACCACAAGACCAACAAGCTACTATATACCACGTTTTATATGTGTGTTGTAACCATCTTTCCACGCGGTCTGCACCAAACCATTTTCATTCCCCCTAAATGCCCACAGATGTCGCTAATTATTCTAGTGTTGCTAATGTCACTAATGAGACCTCTACAAATTGATTACGGATATACTTTTTTTAAAGCATTACAACGAAGATTACGTTTTTACGTAATCGTCGTTGTAATGATTTTAAAAAAGTATGAAAAGGGCTATCGACTGTTTTCACTCTCGTCCGCTTTATTGGAGGCTCTTTATAATTGTGACCCTAATGTGGCCATATCACAAGACATATGAATGCAATTTAGAGGCTGGTGGTACAAGGCATAGTCGAGGTTACCCATCCCCACCAGCCAGATGGGCGGACCTGTTGAAGCCTGCAACTACGACTGCTCTGCCAAGAGGATGACAAAAGAGAAGAAGAAAAACAATAGCATGCCCCGGCCCATTTTGCCAGTGAAAACGTACTTTTTGGATTGCTTCTTAGAACAATGATTTCTAATACTGTTTTACTGATTAGACAGTATTTTGCAATCGTTTAAATGCCATGACATTTATTTAATCTAAAATTTTCAGCTAAAGACAGTGCCGCCCTTAACCGGTCGTATGCCGCCCGTACGTAAAGCGGAATGTACCCTGTCTGCCGCGCAATTTCGCGCACGTTTGTTGTTTTTTAGACAATTTTTTGTGATGGTTATATTCATGTAAAAATCAACAATAAACGCTAAGAAGTTGCAGTTTCTGGTTACTCAATATAGAGACTTCAATAATTACTTATATTTCAATAATTACTTTATAATAATTACTTATTCATTAATTATGAAAATAAGTAACGTTCACTTGTCAGAAATGTTCGCACATGTTTATCGAATAAAACCATGAAAGCAATAACACTAAAGATATTGTTTTTCAACATTTCCGTTTACAAAAAATACTTTTTTTAACAGATAAATAACACAATTAATGCGCGGTTGGAAGACGACATTTTGAATGATTTTTTTGTCCGGTTTGCGCGGCAAATGAGATTACTTGAGAAATAGAACTCGTTCATTCATTCAAAAGCTTGAGATACAACCAATAATAAGCTTTAAAAACCCATAAACGCGTGTAAAATAGGCCGAATTCACATACGTGTCTAGAGAGCGCAGATCTGCGCTCCGGCACACAGAGGGTACAAAAGTTGTCGCGCAGATTTACGCTCCGGCACACGACCGGTTAAGCGCTATCATACTTGTTTAATACACAGTGACGGACCTGAACAGATCCACGGGTGAGCCCCACGCGTCTTCACGAACCTCCACTGACCCAACTAACGAAAGTGTAAATTAATATCGATGTGTGTACCGCGAGCCATCCTTCTCATTGGAATTCCTCGGACCGATACATCCCGTTACACCTAACCTGTGTACGTCGTTGGGACAGGTGACCATGTACATATTATACAACACACATTCTGTGATCCGGACACTTCGAAAGAAATCTATATAAATAAAAATGTAGATGTCGATAATCTCCGAAAATTCTTCACCGATTGCTTTGAAATTTTGGCACAACGTTGCATTCGATTACGAGGATGTTTTTATACCAAATTTGTTATCATATACCTACTATTAATTTATATAAATAAAAATGTAAATTTTCG
The DNA here is from genome assembly GCA_016648135.1 of Agrypnia vestita. NCBI lineage: Eukaryota > Metazoa > Arthropoda > Insecta > Trichoptera > Phryganeidae > Agrypnia > Agrypnia vestita. The sequence goes on from JADDOH010023472.1 coordinate 23,406, forward strand.
ATTGTCTTAAATCATAAATCTCCTAAAGTTCTTTTTGACACGACGTTGCATTCGAATTCGCGCAAATTATTTGAAAAAAGGCGCCATTTTTTCTTTTATTTATTTTCCATTTAACAAGACTGAGCCACAGCAACGCGTGGCCGGGTACAACTAGTACATAATATATAAGAACTAATATTGTTGAAAATCATTGCTCTGATATACTGCGTTCTGGGCTATTTTTTACGTCATAATATTTTTATATATATGTAGGTACTATGATTTTAAAACATGACTTTTATATACCTATAAATACATAATCAAAACCCACCCAATGTGTGAGAAGGGAAGATTACGAAGACCTATGTATCTTCTGATAACTGATTATTTTGAAATACAATTATTAATTATAAACATTCGTTATAATCTTGATTAAAATTATCTTATATTTTCAATCTGTTCGTAGGTACTCACAGAAGGGTGGAAAATGGAGTATTGAGAGAGATTGAATTGGTAATAATTTAGCACTACTCCACCGAGCTAAAAATTCAAAATCCTAATTACTAAAATAATGTGACGATATATTTACGACGGTTGTATTCATGAGGGATCTGGATGACATCGACATGAGAGATGACAATCGAGTTTTGCGTGTACATACAAAACAATTAAATTGATGTCTATAGTTCCTATCTAATTATTGTCATACAAAGAATGAAATAAAACGTGATAGATATACAGAGGTAGGTACACAAGGTGAACGATACGTGTTGGAAAATATTGGAGGAAATGACAGGAAAATTACAGTCATAATAGGCACCGGTTATTGTGTTCAGTAGTTATTGAAATCAGCTCACATAGTGCTCTAATTTTAAATGAACGCAATCAAACACCAGTTATTACAATCAGGATAAAATTCATAAAGAGGTCTACGTTTGTTGCCTCTGTCTCTTATCCAATCGGCTTAACACAAAATTAATTGTGTAATTTCCGGCGTTATGTGATCTTTTCCCCTTAATAAATTTCGGATTGTACATATCGGCCGCCGCTTTCTTTCTTTGACAAATTTTATTAATATTGCCCTTACCTTGGTTGTACGCAACACACTGTTGTGTACGTAAACCATCGGTGGCACTAGATATCGCCAGAATTTTTCAGTTTTTCATTACAATTTAGCATGTTCTTCTCTAAAATAAACGGCGTACTGTATTAAAAATCAAGTTAATGAACTTTTTACGGTCTGCAATAAATAAATTAAATTGGTGACTATTTTAAATCAAACTATTATCCGTATGGAAGGGGTTTGGCATTAAAACACCACGCTTGCTAGACGGGTTGGTGAGTTCTGAAATCAGCCGCCCCTAACATAGGGAACAGACGCTGTTTGTAGCCGCCCATTATGGGTCAGACGCTACTGCCTGTTGGCCTGCGAGAGGTATTTTATTTCCCTCCTACCCTCAATATCTGGTGAGCTTTCCCCTATCCCCCTATCCGCCACCTGGGAACGCATCTCCTAGCGATTGCAGACTCCAATGTATAGGATATGGAAGAGGCCTATATCCAGCAGTGGAGAGATGAGAGATGAAGAAGAAGAAGAAGATTGTTCGTATAAAAATATTTGAAATTGTAACATTATTTTGCCTGTTTACCTGACTACTTATTACCATTGAGTAGATTGTAGTATTCGTATAATAGAATTATCGGATTTTTGAATCAAAATCTTTACGAACCAGTGTGATTATAATACCCAGAGTCTAGTCAACAGTTAGTCAATGTTGTACATTGACTAACTGATTAACTTACCATCACTTCGTGTCCCGGGGATAGGCAGAGAGAAGGGAGCGCCGCACTCTTCTGTCCCGATACACAACACACGTGTCAACCTGGAGACGATTGAGCAGGACCGATTTTTGCTCTTAGAACGTCCTGAGTAAGCGGTGAGTACCATTCACTGTCCTGACACACAACTTTCGTCACATCCATATAAGTACATACATGATGCCAGTTCATCGATTTTTAAGCTTCTAACAGGATCTTCTCCCAGTGTCTGGTTTACCTGGACATATCAACACTTCCAGGGCCCCCTTCTGCTGCCATCAATAGTCAAGTCATGTATCTTCATTAGACATATGGAAAGACTTCCCCGGCCCTCTTTTGGTGCCATCAATAGTCAAGTCATTAGTCATATGGAAATAAAAACACTTGTTTCTTAGTTCTACATTTTTAATTTTTATGAAACGCGTTTCGCCTTATGAGAGCATTAATTATCAATCATTGAGATTGGTAATGCTCTCATAAGGCGTCTGATAAAAAATTTAAAAATGTGGAACTAAAAACAAGTGTTTTTATTTACACAACTTTTTTTAATCCTATTCACTAGGCTAATTTCGGCTTTACAATTACTTCATAATTTGTTCATTCTTTACTCTATCATAAATGGATTTGCCACATATACGCCTAAGTGATCTCATTTCCACTGCACTCAGTCTACTTACTACATACCTACATAATACATTATGATCATAATATGATTAATAAGTAAAATGATCTATTTTCATCATTATTATCATTTATCGACAAAAAATGTGCCTTGAGTTCTGAACTATCTAATTATTTGAATTTTGAATATTTGAACCTTTTGATAAATACTCGATTAACTCAAGGGTCATCCTAGGGTCATTAAAATCATTAATTCTTTGCATAAATTCAATAGTAACGCGTTTTTATATTTTTAAAATGAAGTCAAATTGTATTTGTGAATTTTCGATTATTCAAAATATATTTCCTAGATTATTTCAACAAATTAAATTACTTAGGTTGCTCAAAAACAATACGAAGAACATTTTTTTTTTAAATATATATTACTACTGGGACATGAATTCAAAACATATTTACGGCACAATGCTTTGCCGATTAAAATTCATCACATTCGATTTTTATACATTTTCTTCTTCTTCATCAACAGCCTTCATCTCTCTACTGCTGGATATAAACCTCTTCCATCCTTCCTTGCTATTTGCTAATTGTAGCCATTTCTTTCATCCCACAGCGGTTATGTCGTCGGCCCATCTCTTTTGAGGTCTTCCGATGCCTCTTTTATCCCAAGGTCTCCACTTCAGAACTCTGGGAGTCCATCTTGTAGCATCCTGCCTTGCATCATGCCCTGCCCATTGCCATTTTAGCTTCGCTACACGATCCATGATATCCACTACTCTAGTAGTGCGTCTAATTTCATCATTTCTTATTCTATCTCTTAGGCTTATTACAAGCATGGATCTCTCCAAGGATCGTTGCGTTTCTACACTTTTCTTTGTAAGGGCCATTGTCTCCACTACACACGTCATCACTGGAAGTATGCACGATTCAAAGGCTTTTCTTTTTAGGCTAATCGGGATCTCTTTGTTCTCGAAAATATTTGATATAATATAATATTTGAGTTTGCCAAAAGCAGCCCAGCTCATTCCTATTCGTCTTTATACATACGAACACAAAATACGCCAAAAGGACCCAGCAAATACGTAAAATTAGGACGTATGCTTCCTGAATGTGTCAGCCAATAATTGCCAAGACAGCATTTGGACAAAGAAATTGTTTTTACAAGGCTCCTTTGTTTTTAATGTTCTTCTCGAAAACATTAAGATTACTTTAAAAAAATGATAAAGGGTATTATTATGAATGATAGTAATGACATTTTTATTTTTGATGTAAATAATTATTAATTTTAATTAATTAAAAACTTCGCATTAATCACTTGGAGTAGGACTTGCGAGTGGACTAAAGAGATTATTAATACAAAGTTTTTAATTAATTAAAATTAATAATATTGAAATGTCTTTGGTATCCATTTTATCATAGTCAGTGTGGACACCCTACTTTTATTTTTACAGACACAAAATTATTCCGTGAAGACATTATTGATAGTATTGTCAACTGCATTTGCCCAAGTACCCAACGGCAGGAAACATTTATTTATTTATGTGCTCGTTGAACTATATTATTTAATTTTTTCGTACCTATGTGCGAAAGTTCACATCATTTTTACATGCGTTATTTTATCCGCTATGTATTCAATAATATTTACTTGTTTTTTCTATCTAGAATTTCTACCTGTATCTAAGAAATCTATTATAAAGCTGCTCATCTCGGCACAGGTTCATCCTAGTGAGATGGGTGTTTATAAAACGATTTTCAGAAGATTCGTTAAATTTGTTTTAATCCCAATTACAATAATTTCGTTGTCTGCTCGTCCATCCTTCCGTCTATCTCTTTGTCCCCGTAACTTTAACGCCCGCGACTTTTTATTAGTAAATTTTTTTATTTTTTTTCAACTTTTTTTTTCGATTTTTTTTTTAAATAAAATAAATAAATACTCTTTCCTTAGGAACCGACATGTAAAAGTACCGTCATTTTTTACGGTTACAGCTAGTTTCAATATAAAGGCAGTGTTATCCCAAGATTTTGCAGCAATTATTTTTCGTTCATGCCATACGAATGTTTGCTGTTTCTAGGTATTGTAGGTAAATAAAAAAATAAAATTAAAATAAATAAATCCCATAAATCATCCCAACCCATAAACACAGAAATGAAACGAATGACAACACAAAAGCATAAACATTTATTTATTTCACAATATTATATTTAATTTTGTTACAAGAGGTGCTAGGAGATGCATTTGTCTTACCTGGCGCCATAACGCAAATTTGACCTACAAGAAAGTAAAAGTGCATAATAGTGATAGACCTCAACCAACATTACAGACACATTGCAGACAGGGTTACACTTTTTTTCCATTTAAGAAAGACAATTGAATTAGTTTGTGTAAGCCGTGCGTACGAGACACATTGTTTATTTGTGTTCTTTATAACTTTATACCCTCTTTGTCTTTAAACACCAACACAACGAAACAATGTGCTTCGTGCGCACGGCTCACACGTACTAATTCGATTGCCTTTCTTAAGTGGAAAGAGGTCTACGTTAATTTAGAATGGAATGACCCTAGCGTGACTGATCTCATTTGAACGAAAAAATGTTAAACAAAATTTAAACCTGGTGAGTTTTTAACGAATTGATGAATTCGGTGAATTTAATGAATCCGATTACTCTATGCAGGATACAACATCAGTTTGGATGCATCTTATCCCAACAGGCATGAAAATATTTCAATCTTTTAGTAGGTTGCGAGAAAGGTTCGCGATAGCTTTATCTCATTATAAAATAAATGACCGATAAAGTTTGCGTTTCGTCATCCATGGTTAGTTGAGCGTTAGGTAATTGGAAAATGATGATACTTTTTTTACAACCTTGGAAGAATATTTTAACTTAACAGAATGGTGTGTTACATGATACTTCATCCAGAAAAATGAATAATTACACAGTACCAGTACTTTAATGTATTATTTTTGGTTTCTTTATAACTTTTTTGCAGTACTAATTCAGTTTTTCTGTTTCCTGTTACTAAGTTATTCTTGATATTGTATAAATCAACAATTTTATATTTTAATAAAATGTAAGTAAATACTGAAAAAATCGTGTAATATTTTTATTGAAAATAAGATGGATATTCGTATTTTTTCATTTTCGGGTCGTTTACTTTTTACATAACCATAAAGTTGTTTCAAAAATAATGGCCGATTTTAATATTACGCCACTTTCAACGTTGTTTGTTGGGAAATATTTGTTTACTAGTGGGACACAAATAAACAAGGTTCTACCATTCAGAATATTTTGAGTTTGTTCAAATCTTTCAGAACAGTACTGGATTTCATGAATTTCATTACACAGAAAAAGTATATTGCTTTAAAAAATTCCATAAAATCAATTGTATATTTTCTCATTTAGTGACATTAACGACATCTGTGGGGATTTAGGGGAATGAAAATGGCTTTGTACAGGCTGCATGGAAAGATTGTTACAATGCATATATAAAGTGTGGCATGTAATTCAAATATATACAACTTCCAAAAATTAATAGGCATGGTATATTCTATCATGGGTGGAAATGGCGAATGTTACATAAGCCAACCATAAGATAGGTCATAAGTCTTATGTACACCCAAAAGACTTCTATACCTACTTTCCCATAAAAAAACTACAGTTTCGTCTCCGTGAGACATCTATAATATACATTAAAGGATCTACCATATTCATAGCAGATTCCTGACTGTTAGTGGTGGTCAAAATTATTTGAGATCTGTATTTGATTGTATCGATGAATGTTAACTGATTTTTACCTATCACCGATACAAATCTTAAATAACGGTTGTTGTGTAACCGGTTAAATAACGATTTTTACCATCACTACTAACTGCCAAACAGTAACTTTATGAAATGAACTGTTATGAGATTGAAAAATAAGAATTACGTGACATTTTTGATTTTACTCTGCTGTATTATTTTTGATTGATTATTTCGCGCGAATTTAAATTTAAAAATGTACAGCTCAAAAGCGCGCGATATTAACCAACCGCAGGATGAAGGAACCACTTCTGAACGAACGATGCGGCAAAAAGTTGTTTTTTTTTTTCAAAAAAAATGGTAAGGGAGATATCGGTCGGGGACGTTTTGCTACTGTTTTTTTTTTTTTCAATTAAAAGAATTTAAATCTTTAGTGGAAGAAACACTTGTAAAGTAACCAGCACTGTGAACCAATCTTGCTTCGTGACAACTTGCACCTATTCAAGAACCTCGATAACTATTTTGGACAAAAATTAGAAAATTAAATTCAATAACATAGTGCAGCCGAAAGTGCTTTTGAAAAAATTTCGCATTACAATTTGCCCGAGTTTTATTCTAAAGATATGCCAGGGACGTGCAGTGAGAACAATGAAGCATCACTTTTACCTAAACGTGAAGCATGATTTTAATATATCATAATATAATATGTGGTGTATAAAAGCAAAGGCAGCAATATCCTAAAAGAAATTGAATGCAGTCCTTGAGGATTACTAATTTATAATGTAGCGAATTCGAGATTTTATAGGAAACATGACTTTGGCAGGGATAGATATATAAAATCTAGAATTCACTACATTTTAAATTCGTAATTTTATGTGACGGCATTCAAAACATGTTTAATTTTTTTGGATGTTGCTGCCTTTGCTTTTATACCGTACATATTCTGTCGGATAAATATTTAGATTAGACCGAGTATAAAATTGTGCATAGATGAACTAAGCTTCTTCTTCAGGCGAGGGGACTGAGACAAGCGGAAGTATGTCCCCCTCATGTACTTTCAAGGAACATTTATAATGCAGTTAAAGTATGTATTCTTACATAATCAAATCCCCTACCAAACAAAATTAGCATTTTAAAATAGACGTGTTTTTTTTTATTTCGTCCCAAACCGAGACTTTTCAAGTAAAGATGTCTTTTTGCACCTAATATATTTTTGGGATAATACCTTGACCGTGTATTAAGAAATTTACGTTAGTTCATGTGTATATATTTTGGTGGTCTGGGAGTTACGATGTTTTCCTCAAACATACATATTTATAAAAAGTTATGCTCCAAGTACTGACTGCACACGATTGAGATATATTTAAATAAGTTTGTGATTCGTTGGCAAATATGCGTACAATAAAGAGGTTCTTAATTTGACTAATAAATTTTATTTACTGTTAATTTTGATTGAATTCGAAGGTTATAAAGAACCATTATTTTTGGAACAATCTGCCAACATTGTTAACATCGTATATAATCTAATTACGCTAGCGTCATCCGACATCTCTAAATTAACGTACGTGTATAGGTACATATACATATAATTAGGGATATATAAATGAAAAAAAAATATCGATATATATCGAATTGACATTTTCAAAAAAGTATCGAAAATAATCGATATATATCGAGAAAAATATATCGACATATCGATAATTTTCGATATCATTTTTTTCAAAAATGTAACAAAAGTAAGGGAAAAAAGTTTTCGGTGACCAAAAAAAAGTTACCGGAAAAGATATATCGATATATCGAAGAAAAAATATCGATATATCGGGAAAAAATATCGATATATCGGAAAAAATATCGATATAACAACGAAAAAAATATTGGAAAAAAATCGATATATCGGGAAAAATATATCGGTGACAAAAAAATAAAAAAATTTCACCACCGAAAATGAAAAATAGTTTTTTTTGTATTTCTTGGGCACTTACAATGTAACATTTTCTTTCAGACATTATTATAGATAACAAATTGTACACTGTAAGTTTAAACTCTTTAATAATGCAAGAAAAAAAGTTGCTGAAAAAAATATCGAAAAGCATTCTGATTTGATACTCGAAAAAAAATCGATACTTGATATATCTCAAAAAAAATATCGACGATAAATATCGATATTTAAAACGATATATGTATTGATATATCGATACTTTTTACCCATCCCTACATATAATACGTCAAACAACACCAACCAAAGTGCATCGCTTACAGTAAAAAACGAATGGCATTCAAAATATTGTATTTTAAAATGTTGTATTTTCGTACTATGCAGATTGATAAAAATAATTTCCAAGCTTGTGTTGCTATCTTTGGTGTTGTTTGGCCGATAGGGAAAATTGGCAAAGCAAATTATACAAAACAACGTTGGCACAAACGTGGACAAATAAATACAAAGTAAAGTGTTAGCTGTCATCATAATATGTTATCGCAGCGGGTCAAGGGTTGTCCAAGATTATAGAAAGCTTTAGCCACAGCAGACTTGACAACACAACATAAATGAAGCGTATAATGTCCAATTATTATTGCTATCAATTTAACAAAATGCTGACAGAAGAAAAAATCATTTTCGTGGTAATAATAATACGATATATTGATCATGGTCCCATTGCATATATAATAAAAATAGTATATTATTGAATGTGTTAATTACAAAATGAAAGATAATTTATGTTTAAATAATAAGATTACATTTTAAATTTCGAAAAATGTACCATATATTTTGACATTTCATAGGAAATATCTGAGGAAAAATGTGTAAATCATAGACATTATATTTATAGACGAAAGAAATATGATGAATATTGAACGTAGGTACTTTTAATAATTTATTAGGCTTGATTTTCGGTGGCTTGAATGCTTTTGTTTTTAGGTTTGATTGGGTTAGGTCAGGTTAGGTTATTAGGTTTGGTTAGGTTAGGTTATTAGGTTTGGTTAGGTTAGGTTATTAGGTTAGGTTAGGTTATTAGGTTTGGTTTGTTTAATTTAGATTACGGTTATTTTTGTTAAATTAAATAACCTTGATTATTTTTATCAATATAATGGGATTATTTTGATGATTTTTTTAAATTTTCAAATAATTTATAGATTCTTAATTATTCTTCTATATTTTGCTGTTTTTTCGTGAATATTTGGTGCTGCCATGGAAAACAAAATTTATATTTCGTAATATTTATTATTATTTATGGTTTACGCTTTTTTTATATAGCTTTTCTATGGTTTTGAAAGTAATAATTGACATTCAAAATGTATGGTATAATTATCGAAATTTTAAAATGCAATATTTTATTTAATACTTATCATTTATTTTTCATTTCGCAATCAGGACATTAAATTATGCAGTGAAATACTCATTTTTATTGCATGAACAACGGGACCATCATCTTGGATTATGCCGAATTCAGAATGAGAATGTTCACGTTAATAACTTACAGTAGCATTAAAAAATGTTATCAACAACTTACCGAAAAAGCACGACACACACACAATCACAACGTAGAAATTGACAAATCCCGCCATTTTAACAATAATGGTATCTAATTCTGCGTTAAAATTTTAAAAATCAACTCGATATATCACCCGCGTACACATTCCACGAGCACGCGACTCGGGGGATAGCCGGCGGCCGGCTATTGGCTGACTGGATCCGGATATTCGGACGTCAGCTGTGCGCTCTGGCACCGAAGCAAGGATCACCACGGAATGATAAGTAATTGACCGACTGGCTGACTGGCATCACCGGACGGATCCTGCAGCGTCGTCGAAATCAATGGGTACTACGTCATGACGTACGCGTGTTTCAGAGATCGCCAACCCTCTAACATTCAGATTCTATTTTCAATTTCTGCAATTTTATCGTTTTATTCGTCTTGTATTAAAGCAAATGAATTTTTCATAATCGATATAAGTCACTGTAATAATAGTTCAACTTTTTGCAAAAAAATCTGAAATATTGAAAAAAATGGTTATCTCCATAACTATGGTTATGGTTGCTTGAACATTTTCGACTCATTATCAAGGCAGAAATCCGATACCTGTAGAGTTTTTTCTACTGGCTATGAGACAACCTGTGTACAGGGTTATTTGGAAAACATTAATATCCTCGCAGGACTATATAGTTTTGGAGTTATGCAATATCAAAGTTTGCATTTCTTTTCAATATTTCTGACTTATTTTTTACAAAACGTTGAACTATCATTACAGTAACTTATATCGATTACGAAAAATTCTTTTGTTTTAATACAACTTAAATAAAATGATAAAAACCTGGCAGAAATTCCAATTGGAATTAGAAAGTTTTTGTTATTTTATTTGACTTATATTAAAGGGAATGAATTTTTCATATTCGATATAAGTTACGATAATGATAGTCTAACGTTTTCCAAAAAATAAAATAGAAATATTGGGAAAAAATGCAAACTTCGATATCGCATATCTCCATAACTATTGATGTTAGGCCACGGTTGCTCGAACATTTTCAACTCACAATTACAGCAGAAATAAAGTCTTGCGAGGTTATTAATGTTTTCCAAATAAACCTGCATATAAAGTAAATACAAATAAAGTGCGAACTGATTGTTCGAATTAAATTTACTTTGCCCTGAACATTCGGCCTTAAATGAGGCGTTTTCACGATCGTATAAGAGCGACACTTCAGTGACAAGTTCCCCCCCCCCCCTTCCCTCAACACGAAGATGAGTAGTGAGATCTGCTCGAAACGGTCCTTCAATTTGCTACAAAAATTTTCGCGATTTCCGCCATTATTATATTATATTTTGGTGTAGGTACGTGATCAAGCATTGCGTGATGCGTTGGACGATGTGGCAGACGAAAGGTTACGTCGTTATCATTAAGCCACGTAGGGGACAAATTGTCCCTCAACCTCACACGCGGCATAAAGTCTACGTGACGCTGCAACGTCGCGCGCTACATAGCGCGGCATTTCTACGTGCCGCGGCAACGTTGCCATGCGCGCGGTACCCGAGCGAGCACACGAGGACATCGTACCGCGCGTCAATACCACGTGGTATGTTGACAAGCTGAGATGCATGCTCTAGGTACAGTTACATAATATGGTATATGATGTGATATAAAACAGCGTTCCGTAATATTGTGTCTTGCTTGGCTATAGAAGACCCGATCATTTATAATAAATTTTCAAAATCAGTTGTTGTCATTCGAGTGAAATTGACAAATGATCTGTCAAACATTCGAAGATCGCATAGCATATCCATCCTTCTTTTCATTTTCAGTAAATACTTCCGCACCCACCACCTTTTTCTGCTCTCACGTTTCGATAAACTCGTTTGAATAAATAGATACTCACCACTAATCATCATAATCCTTTTGGGCGACATTTCCGCGACAAGCGATATGTGAGTCCCGGTGTGTACCTACGCGTCAAATGACCGCGTCATTATCCCCGAAACATGAGCGTAGATGTTGATGCGACATGCCGCGAGGAACGTTGCGCGATTTGTCCCCTAGTGAATACATGGCTTAGACGACGCGAAGAAGCGAAGTGGTTTGGTCAGCAAATCGATTGGTCGGTGCCTCGTCACGGCTCAAGGCGCGTGTATACGGATGGGATTTTAATCTCTCGCCTCGGAGATTTGATAAAAATCAGCATGTATCCACGCTCCGCACTCAGTCCAGCTTGCCGCCTTTTACTTTCGAGACGAGTCTCATCGGCCAGGCATACACGTATCATTATTTGCATCGTTTAGTATTTACTCTCATTCCCACAGCACTCGGTTAGAACAACAGAGAAAAGACGAAGAGCAGCAAGACAAAAAAATCGGGTGATATTCTAATTAGGGAATGCAACCCCGAGTCGGGATCGCCCTTTCGGGATCCCTCGAGATTAGAATTTCCAATCCCGCGGGATCTCTACGGATCGGGATCCCGAATACTTTTGCGTTTTTTTGTTTGTTTATGGAGCTAAATAGCAATTAAAGACAATGTCTTGCATTTTATAGCAATAAAATGTTCATTATTAATGATTGCATTAAAGTTTTTGTAGGCGTTTTTCCAAGCATCAATCAGTCAATGTAGTAGAGTAAAAACTACTAACTAGTAGTGGTTTTTATTACTATGTTGATAAAATACAGCAAATATTATTCAAAGCTATTTTCATTTTTTGAGTGTGACATAAAAGTAAGTTTTAAGTACTTACTAAAAGCTCTATAGACATATACAATTAAACATATAAAACATAAAAAATGTTGATCAATTCCGATAATCCCGATAATCTCATCCGATTTTTCGGTTCGGGATTGATCTCGTAAAATGCCTCGAGAACTCGCGGGATCCCGATCTCTCGGGATCGGGATTGCATTCCCTAATTCTAATATAGTCAGGAAGGAAGGGAAAGGAATTTTATTTATTTTTGACGTACTAATATTTGATTTTGTAAAGAAAAATAAATCGAAGGATATTTCAATTAATTTTTTTCATTACGAATATCGAATACTTCCTATACCACGATTTATTAGAGCGTAAATAGGTACCTACTCTTCATTCGCAAAGCAATATTGACCTTTTTTTTATTTAATATAAGGTAGGTACATAATATAAATCTTAAATATTTACATATTAAATTAACATTTTTTAACTTTGTTAGTCACGTAGACCTCATCAGTGAAGAGAAGCTCTCGACTCTGATAAGGGAGCCTCAGTTCTTATTTTGTATACAGGTCATATGTGAATCATTAAAATATACGGATGGTAATAGAAGATAATTATTTTGATTTTTTCAAAATAATTGTCAAGATACTTATTTTGAAACATGCTTTAAATTTAAACGATTTGTGAATTTAAGTTGGATTTAAAGAAGGTTTTACTTTTTTTAATTTGTTCTAAAATGTTATTAATGGGGCGTACCTCGATAGGAAGTTTACATATTATTGGAGTAGTTAATGACTTTATAAAGAAACATAAAACAAATATCTACACTACCGCACCCAAACTAATTCGTACATTATTTCTTCCCTTCTACTCCCGTCCCACATTCCCCTCCACCCTCTCCACTCGCTATTAAAGTAAGTTAAAGTAAATTATTATATTCAGTGGAAAATTTGTAATTGGCATAATTGTAAAAACCATTATTTCATATTTTTAAGATTGTTTTGCTGTTAATTTTCCACAAAATAAAATAAATAAATAAATACAGTGGTTCTGCATTTGGGTTGTTTTAAATTTATGCGTTATTGTTTGGTTTCCATTTCTCATAAATTTAAAGTATTCCTGGCTTTCTGTAAGATTTTTTCTTTACATATTTTCAGTATGGAATCTTGCTTGAAAATATATTCCACTTCTTTAATAATCACAATAACAATCAGCTTTCGCCGATTGCTTGATGCTAGGCCCAGCTATGGATCTGTAATTTCTTTTTAGTAAATTGAAGTTTGTGTCGCCGATGATAATTGTCTGATTTTTATTCTGTATGTTTTAAATGTCCTGTTCAAGGCATTGTGTGTAGTCGCTTTCGTTTTCTTCGTTTGGCTGCCTGTAGATAGCAAGGATTCAAATTTTTGGCTTGATTATTTTAATTTTTAACAGATTGTATATAACTTTCTCATCTGAGGAAGTGTCTAAAGTTGACCTCGCTTTAATATAAAAAAAAAACTCTTAATAAAGTTAAAGTTTCTTAGAATTACGGTAATGCCAAAGGTGTAGGTACCTACATTATCGTATAGCAAAAAAAAACGTTTCCTAAGTTTGCTATGTTATTTTTTCGAATGTATTAGAATTTTTTTCGTATTCCAATAAACTTTGTGGTGGCCTTGAGGTGAAATAAAAAAGTTTGTGTCTTGTAGGCAGCCGGTTTTAACCCCACAACACTAACTTTCGTCATATCGATGTCTAATAAGAAACGCGCGCACCACCCGCTAGAACTGGATACCGAATGAGATTTAAGGTACATATACACATGCTTCTTTAGTGGCGTGCTAATGAGCATGCCACTAATAAGCATGCCATAACAACTGTACACACTTGCTCATTACTGGCATGCTTATCAGTGGCATGCTCATAAATAAGCATGCCCAAAGCTAACAATCAAAGACACATGCTTATTAGTGGCATGCTCTTGTCATAGAATAGAGACGCTCTTGTTCAAAATGGAAACTTTGCAAACTGAAATAGAAAATTCAAGAGAACCAATAAATCAAAAAAGTTCCCGAGTTTCTATCCGCACATTTTTGATTTTAGTTTATATAATTTTTATTGTAAGATTTGAATCATTCATGCCTATTAATAAAGTTTCGTAAACATTATTTCTCACTATATTATTTTTACACAACGGTGACCGAGTATTCCACAGACATTCGTGATTCCTATAATAAGTCACGAAAAGTAATGTTTTATCATCTCCCCAACGCGCCATATTTGTTTCATCTGTCGCGGACTGAGAAGATCGCATTGATAATACTAGCCGCGAAGCCCGCGAATGACATAAGCATGCTCATAAATAAGCAAGTCTGTTCACACATGCAAAGATACCCCTTCTCTATGGTGAATGACAGTGGCATGCTTATAAATCAACCGGCGGTTGATTTTTGAGCATGCCACTAGGTGCATGCTCATTTCTAGCAATGTGCGTACACACATGCCACTAATAAGCATGCCACTGTCAAAGACGATACTGCGCATGCTCACGTGCCACTAAATAAGCATGTGTATCAGACGCCTTACACGAAGGTTCAATACGTTTCATTTCTATGCGTATTTCTTGTTTTGCGTAGGTATTCGAGGCTCTAGCGCTTCTTCGTTTCGATAAAGATTAACGAGAGATAAAGTATTAACATAACTTTTTGATATGTATTTATTCGAAATTACTATTAACGTAACTAGTTCTATATTGTATTGGTTTCTATTGCGTTTTTCTTTTTTCTATATAAAAGTTTACGAGATTACTGCGGCTTTGGAGCAGAACTTCGATTCTGAAGATGAAGTGAAGTGAGACCACCACAGATCCAGGGTACAACACTACACCTTCGGTAAGCACGTCTATATCGCTTATTCGATATCGAGAAGGTATATCGAGAATTCCCTTGGCATAGACTTATTCGCAGACAAAAAGTATATTCTTAAGGAAAAACTTTAAATAATGATTTCATAGGCTTTAACCCAATGTACAACGCACATACATACACACACACAAGCATCACCTTTAAGTAATTTTATAGATATTATTGTAAGCGACTAATAAATGTATGGAGCAGATATTATTCAAACGCTTTAATCTTTTACTTTGTAAAACATCTTCATGCATTGTAAGCTTCAATTCGAATAAATAAAAAATAAAATAAAATAACTGTCAAGATACACAAATGGCAATATTGCTTGTTTCAGAATATAGCCGAGTTGTATTTTTTAAATACTTTTTAATACGATTTTGTGGAGGTTTTATTAAGCGCAGGTTAATATTAAGCGCATACAAAAAAGGTTAGTGTTCTACGGTTAAACGAAAACAAGTTTTTTTACACCTTTTTTGTAAGATACCGTGAATCAGCGCAATTCTTCTCACAAATTACACATGTTCACAGAAGATATTAATCGAACGTACACCTAGCAGATATATATGTTCATTAAAATATTTGAGTAGTTTCGCTTTTATTATGGTAAAAAGTTGAGAAAAATAAAAAATAAAATAATGTCAAGGAATAAACCCTATGCTAGCCGATTTCAAACGTGTCAACAATATAAAAAGAATTTAAACGTCCAAATAATTACGACATTTTGGAAACAAAATGCGGGATATTTTTAACTCTTATCTGGCGTAGTGGTAAAAAAAATACGCAACTGGCGTCCGAGCCCCATCTTGTTTTAAAAAATATATTTAAGAAATATCTCAAGTCCAATTTTGATTTTGGTTTATGATTAGGTAAAAAATTTAGTTTACGTTTATAGGTAAACAAAAAATCTTTAAAGTTGAATATTAAGTTATAATGTAAATTTAAAGTTTAAATATAAAGTTTAATTTGTCTTGAACAACAATATAGAAAAAATTAATAAATGAAATAAATGTGATTTATGATCAAACCAACTACTAGGATTTTTTCTCTCAAACCTTTTACATATTCTTACAATATAGATAATGCCTTTAGGGAAAAATGACTGTTTCCTCCAAAATATTTCATTCTTACGCGGATCAAACCTTTTACTTAACTTTTAATTAATATTTTACAAATAATTTGGCAAATGCTGTAGGTACATAATGAAAATATGTTCTAAACTGATAGTTTTTATACAATATACCTACTTGTTTATTTATTGAATAAAATTGTGTTTTTCTTGATTATTTTATGTGAGTAAGAACTCGCTAATATATATTTTAATTATTGAAAATTTTGAGTGAAGAAATGTTTGGAACACACATGATATTTGTAATATTTTTTTTTTTTTGAAAAAATAAATGTCCAAATAGTATAAACGGAAAGATTCTCGGAAAAACGGGAACATTTTTGAGAATCAGTTGGTCAGAAAGCATTTTTAGATCAAGTTATCCAGATATACGTAGCTTCGTGCCTATTTTTTTTTATCTTTATTCCTTTTTTTCGCTATTTCGAAGAATTTTCCTCTCGCCGTACTCAATTTAAAAGTCCGTTTTCGTGTTTTAATAAACCTCATTTCGAACGATAAAAGAGTCAGTCTATTTCAATTTGTTGGCAAAGGTGAAATTAAAATCAATGTGGTATTTTTTAAAATTGTCGGCGGTTCTAGCCAGGATCCGAGAAGATATTTGAAAGTCGCGTAGACATTGGGCAGTCTTTTCTCGGGGCTAGAACGAACAATAACGGAAAAAACATAAACGACATGAAAATAACAATGGGTAAAATATAAGTTGTTTTTTTTTACTCATTGAATCATATCCGGCATATTCTGACAGTCCATGTGATGCAAACGGGATTGTTACACTTAATACATAAATTGATGGTCTTCGCGCGCTTGCCAGGACGCACGAAGTATATTTTCCTCTTATTGCATTCCAGGACTTGTTCGGGATGAGTTTGATGTACAAGTGGCAATTTCCATTAGTTATGATGTAGGATACATATCATAGATTTCTTGAAGCCACTGTTCGATTTCGTCTTCTTGGTCTGTAGTATGAGCCCTGTTACCGCTTGGGCCGACAACTTGCTTGTCCATGATGGCTATAAGAAGTAACAAAAAGTTGCGTAAATGGCGTCCAAGCCCCGCTGGACCCACCCGCGCAATAAAAATGCTACTTTCGCTGACCCGAATGACACGCGCTCTCCCTAGCATGTTCGCACTTGGACTAAAATAAGGTACTAAGGAGGGGAGGGGGGGGGGTCACTTTGACAAAAAACGCGGGAGTAGCAGAATAAACAAAAATCAACATGGGTCCAATAGGCCGACGACGCCAGTTAAGGGTTAAGGCTGGTCATCCGTTTTTCAAACTGTCAAAAGTGTCGAATTGCGTCGATAGATCATGCTATTTCAATACGAGGCAAGACATGAACAAACGTCATATCAGATAAACATTGCACGAGCGTATTTATTTACGTATTCCTTGCAAGACAAAAAGGTTGCGAGGAAATGAGACAACCATACGGAGTGCCGACGCTTAAAATATATGGGAACGCCCGAAAGCAAGTCATGCTCGCGTACTATTATCCGAATTTTAAATGTTTTAAATCTAAAATTTAAAAAATCGTATTTATATTTCTCCAATAATTTACGTGTTGTAAAAAAATAGTAAACAACAATTTTTCTTATATCACTGTTTTTTAATTTAAAACTTATGTCTCATAAGCACATTTAGATATTATTTTGACTTCCGGCTGAAATGACAAAACACCTGTGAATTTAATTAAATTCAAATAATTTTTATCTAGAATAAAAAAAACTACTACAACAATATGTATTGAATTAAAAAGAAAAATAACAACCATCTATATTTTAAGAATTATGTTGTTAATTGATATCTTACTCGACTTAAATTACAATGATATCTCCACAAATATAGCGAGGCCTTCAAGGTCACCAAAGCACGCTTCAGACAGCGAAACTGACGTTCGTTTAATGTAAGATTATAGGTATAAAAGCAAGTTAATATAAAACTAGTTAAAAAAAACCTTATTATCTGCGATGAATAGATTGCTTTCGAATATAAAATATGATATTATTTTGAACTAATGTCAAATTTGGCATAAAAATTGAATGACTTTTTCAAATCGACATAAGTTACTGTAATGATAGTTCAACTTTTTGCAAAAAATAAGTCAGAAATATTGAAAAAAATGCAAACTTTGATATTGCATATCTCCATAACTATTGATATTAGGTCGTGGTTGCTTGAACATTTTAGACTCATAATATAGGCAAAATTGTATGATCTACAAAGGTCTAAAAATCTTCGATAGCTTGCCAAAGGAAATTCAAAACACGGTGAATATAACGTCGCTGTATATATAATAAAGCCAATGCGCCGTTTGGTACATTCTGAGATGAACAAACCAATTTGTCAATTATTCATATAAATAATGGAGATATAGAAAAAAAAACATTGCCGTTCATCTGGAATGTCTGCCTAGTAATTATTTATAATATTTTTTATAAATCTAGTGTGTGCAATTATTTTTTAAAACAGTTTCATTCGTTTATCTCAGAATGTACTAAAACAGCACACAGGATTAATTATATATACACCGACGATAAGGAGGTTTTAACAGGAGAGCAAATATTTTATTGTAAAAACTTTTAAAAGACTAGATGAAATGCAATATGTTTAATAATGTCAGGTTTGAATGTTCCCAGTTCCCATGGAGAATTTAAACGGGGTGACATAATTAAAAAAAATGTTCATTCACATAAATTGGACCAAAATCTTTAAAAAAAAGTTTATTCATAAAGTAATAATTCCTTATAATTTACGTATGTGAAATATCCCGAAAGCCTAATTTTATAATTAATGATAGAATTGTTAAAATCAGTCATAAAAAATGGCACCACTTTCTTAATGAAATTGTATTGAATAAATGAGGTGTTTTGGAAAGTTCCGTGACGTTTAATTTAAAAAATGTATGTTTTGAACGCATCACATTTTTCAAAATTTTCCGTTGTAACTCTGTGAAAGTCCATTTTAAAAAACATTAAAAAATGATAACTTCGTTTACTTTCACTATTTATTTGTAATAATTAGAATATTTTCCATGCTAACGCATCATCTTTAATAATGTTACTAATACTAAACTTAAGACTAAAGGACAGTATGAGGCGTCGGGTGGAGATAAAAGTCGGTGGGTATGTGAGCGTAGACATTAGGCGAAGAAGAGGGGACGTAATCGAAAACATCTATATCTATCTATTTAGATATTTTAGAATACTTAGCAATTAATAATAACAAAAATGTAATCATATTCAAATAAGTTTTATAGTGTAGCTTGTTGGTGTAGTGGTCATGACACTCCTAGTAATCTGGTGGTCAGTGGTTCGGGCCCCATCCGGGACACCAGCAAGTCAGTCCTATTTTCATAGTAAGAAAATTGATGCGACATGTATTCCGTGTTCGCAACTCTATTTTTAAAAAAGTTATCATTTTTAATGTATTTTTTGCAATACATTTATTTACACATCATTCTCCTTCTAACACTATGTGTTCTTCGTAGAAGAAAAACATGACAAAACTTTCTGACATACCTAATATTACGAAATATTTCAAAGGTGTCAATCAAATCGTAACTAATATATAGGTACAAAATATAAATTATCTATTTAATGATTTTAATAATGAGATATCATAAAAAGTCAGGTGCCCAAAGCAGGCATGAGGTAGGACGATAGCTTAAGAATACGTAAACATGACATTTCAATGATACAAATGAACATAAGTAATAAAATGAACACTATATTATAAACTCTTGTAATCACGAGATTTTATTTTAACCATCCTAAGCACTTTGCGAATCGACAAATGGTAATATGAATAAATTTACTTTAGTATGCACCCTGTGGAAGTATCTGGTGTTGGAAGGTTAATCACTAATTAACATCTAACAGAATTTAATCTGATTTTGAAACATTTAGTGTGTATGACCAGATGAGAAATGCAAGATTTTCTTCCTTTCTTTAGCAATTTTTTTTTTACATAAATAGGCAAAACAGAAAACATTTTACAATAGATATGTGTAGACACATGTTATTTAACACAAAAGTATTGAAACATTTAAAAAAGAATTGTATTAATGGTAAGAAATAAAAATATAAATTATTATTTATATTATTATGATTGTACAATACATATAACCAGAATAAATTAACATTTACGATGATTTGTACAGATATAAATAAAAAATGAATATCTTTTCATTTATGCAAATCTTATACCCTTTTGCGAAAAATAAGTGGATATAAAATACTTGGGAGCAGTGTAGCGTTAATCAGAAAAAAAACTATTGTGAATTTTAATTAACAGAACAGCCTTAATTTATCCTCTTTAAATTGTAATATGTTAAAATTTTCACAACATAGATGATTAATTTCATACCTACTAAAATAAATTTTGAAAATTTGATTTATTTTTGAAATCCTTGATTTATTATTTTACAAAGCATTTTTTTTCTTCCGCATCGGCCCTTCATGACCGAGGACCGTAATCCTGATCTATTCCGCCCTCTTGATTATATACTTACACAAAATCCTCCACATCTGAGCATGTTGCTTTTTCCACTTGGTGGGTCTAACGGATAGGATCCTTTTCTCAGTCTTTTGACGCAGCCCACCACAAGCTTCTTAAAGCTATCCCTTCTCGCAAGATGTCCAAAAAACAATTGAAGGTTTCGTCTTAGGCCGGTCGTACTTTGGATATGAATTATTACGTACATATTCGTATAAATATTTTCGTACGTATTGCGTTGGTCATGATCAGTTACTTTTCCCGTTTCTCCAATAACGTTTGTGCCAAGTGAATAATCTGTATCTTCTGGAAAACTCTCTTCTTACTCGTAGGTTGCTACAGCGTCGTCGGCATTGTAGAACCAAATGGGTGAACGAAATATAATATAATACTAGAAGGGATGAATTTGGTAAATTCCATCATATAATGGCAGACTTAAATAATGTCAAATTTCATGACTCATCTAATGATCTAATAGATTCACAAATGCTGGGGAGAATCGAAGTGCAACGAGAGCTCATAACATCAGAGAAATATTTAAAAGCTTTTTTGTTCGAAGTAAATAATTATACCTCACCTTCATTAAACCAAATTATTTAGTTATTCTTAGTGCTTTAGAGATTCTCCGCTATGATCTGTGCTGATGGTCATGCAGTTGAATCACTTTGGTCCCACAAACATTCGTGTTCATGTATCAAATTGACAAATTTTTCAATATCCATCGTACCTCGAATCAGATCACCTAAAATTGTCATTTAAGATCGAATTGCTGCAGAAATTGAGGTCTATCCAGAGATGTCATTTCAAGAATTAGTTAAAAAGACTAGTTTTTGCAGTTTATTGTTCAAGGATGCATTAAAAAAATCGAGAAGGTTTGGAAAATTAAGTAAAGAGAACAAAATGGCACATGTAAGGAAAAAAATTGCAGTAGGATAGAAAATTTTGGATAATAATAATAATAATAATAATAATATAATAATAAGATAATAATAATACCTGATCTTAGCTCACCTGGTATTCACTTGTTTAGATCTATGCAGTATTATTAAGATGGAAGAATATTTAATAGTTAATGAAATAAAAACAGCCACAAGAAAGCATTCGCATCAAAGCCTGTGAGTTTTCATACATGTGTAGTATCAGCGCTAGCGCGACTCTGGTCTTACTTAAGTATTGAAATTATACGAACCATATGGACATGTAGAGATACTATTTGAGAATCTTATCTCTACACATCCATACGGTTCGGATAAAATATCTACTTTATTTCAATACTTAAATCAGGTCTTACTTTCGTCATTTTATTTAAGTGAATAGGATAATAAAGAGTATACTCATACAAAAAATATATATATTCTAATTAAAAGTATTTTTAACATACATAATTATTAATATTTATTGGTAACATAAATTTAACGATATCAGTCCCTGGTTAGTGGCAGTTTCGCATACCTAAGGCATGTATGAGTAGGAATTTTACATACATGAAGTGCTAGTGCTTACTACCATTTGTACATAGTATACAAACAAAAGGCTACAGTACAACCTCACCAATTTGAACCCCGGTACATATCTTGAAATTCTATGCGAGAAGAATATATTATTCATTGATATGGCAGTTACTTTGTGGTACAACATGATTTATTACGTCACGTAGACTCTATGCCGCGCGTGATGTAGAGGGACAATTTGTCCCCTAGTGAATACATGGCTTAATACTATGAGCACACCCCTGCCCATAGCAGGACAGATCCGCTATGTTTTCAAGAAGCAGTCAGCACGTTATTCATGTCAAACTCATCACCCCGACCAGTCTGAAGATCAGCAAACGCGGTCTTCGTTCCGAAACCTCAACTGCATTGTAGCCTTATGTATTCATAATTTAGTTAAATGTCTCCGTAAGTTATAAATAAGAAGTCTTGTGTACTAACTGCAATAAACTTGTAATTAATTTGCTCGATTAATCTCTACATTTGCAGGTAACTAAAACAGTAGTGGTGTGTCGACGTAATTACTCTGAGCACACTTTTGATTTTTTTTGATTTCCGTAATTTGTAGAGTCATTTATTCTTTATTCCTTTGATTAAACTCTCAAACGGGTCCAGGGTATTATACCGAATAGGCACACACACCTACAACACAAAATGATTTTTCACTGTCCGTACGATTTCAAAATAGTGAGGTACTGTAGTATTAATGATTATGGATATTTTTAATAAGAAAAATATTTTAGATAGAAAATTTAAAGGATTGGAAATCAGACATAAGATTTTACAATATTAAATACACATATGAAAAACCATGATACAAGTATGTACAGATTTATTAGAGGCTTGCAGTCAGTACATTGAAGCAAGAGTCGTACATACATAAACATATATTTTAGAAAAAAAATCTAAATGAAATATTAATCTAACAGAATATATAGTGACATTATAATTTTAATAATATGATTACTATGTATGATAATAATTGTGATAGAAATATACAAAACACATATTTATTTTGATTTATATCCTAGAAATTCTAGTTAAGTACTGACTACAAGCCGCTGACATTTAAAATACGAAATTAAAGAAATAGTGTCAATGATTCGAAAACCTTCATCAACAGAAAAAAATAGTATTTCACGTGTGCAAATTCTCGATGCAAAACATTCTAATGAATATGAAAATTTTCCACAGTTTTTGAAACGAGACCAGTAAATTTGACATTGGTAAATACCAATGGCGTGCAGTGGGTATAAGCTTAGGTTATGCTGTGACTGACTGTATACCTATATATTAAAAAAAATATATATACGCATATACCTATAAGGGTAAATACATTTAAAAAAAAAAATAACTGTCTATAGTGAACTATTTTGAGTAGCTTCAATCCACAAAAATAACTGCACTATAAAAAAAGTATTGTAAACAATATTTCCTAAATAAATAAATATTTTATATAGGTATATAGCTAATACGGCAAAAAATTTCAATATATTTCGAAGACGATTTATATATAATCAAATCGGGAACAATACTAATTTCAGATATACGTTTCATTTCACAAAAATAAATCAAATATTTTATGATATCATGGTATGACAGATGACAGATGGTACCTATTTGTATTTACATTTACCATAGAAAAGACAAATAGAATTTACACCAAAATTTTTGGGTGGAATTTGTAAAAAATAACATTGCTGTAATGACGTGCGCATAGTTCTCACCTGGCGTAGGACCTTTTGAAGAAGCACGCTAAATTTACTTGTATATTACACAAAACTCGCAACCTTAAAAATACACATTTTTTTTCTCGACTTGACTACATCTATGGAACAAATTTCTCGGGCGAGATAAATGAAGAATTGACATGAAGTTAAGCACAGAAAAGTAGGAAATAAAACTTCTAGCCGTCGGACTAATTACGGCTAGAATTTTAAATCGGATAAAAACAAATACGTCACGTTAAACAGAAACGTCAAAAATAAAACTTCTAGCCGTACGACATTTTAATTACGGCTAGAATTTTAAATCAACTTTTTCTTAAGATAAGGATTATTTAATTAATATTTGTTTCTTAGAATCTCTACTAATGCACAGCTTTTTTGCTTGTATGCGCTGCACGCCACTGGTAAATACCGCTCATTTAAAAATTGTCATTACGTGGTGAGATGAAATGATGAACTTAAAATGTAGGTACTTAAATTGATTTATCAATATTACAATTGGTATTAAAAAATAATACAATATTCTATAATTAGAACATAAAAAAACTTATTCAATAACTTAGGTCAAATAAAATACAAAAACAAAATCTAATTTATCAAAACAAATTAGATGCATCACAAGGAATGAAACTATATTCGGGAAAAATGATACTAACGTGAAGCAGCTACATAAATATATGTAGGTACATATTTTTTCTGAAAAAAAGATTGACACATCAGTAAGTAACAAATCTAATTTGTTTTAATTGAGGAACTATGCTCTAATTAATCACAACTTTAACAAATAAACTGCGATTTAATTAATTATAACATTATTTGTGATGACTGAGTATTTCCAACACTAGTGAGATGTAACATAGAATATACTCAAAGGGACATATATCATCAATTTACAGTGAAAAATTCCACAAAATATCACACATTGAAGTTTTCCATCAAAGTAACAAAGATGTCAACAATAAAATTAAAGAAACATATTTAGATAGGAAATGAGAGACAGCTTTGAAAAATACTGATAAGCATTGTACATAAAAATATTACATGAAATACAATCAATACTTTTTGGGTATATTAGAATGTTTCAATTGTATTTGAAGAATTAACAAAGAAAAAAAAATGCAAGTCAGCGACCATTATATACAATGATTACAAAATGGTACAAAGGCAGCGAATCAAATCAAATAACATCTGTATATTAGTGATGCAACAAATACTACTTTTATGAATACGAATATCCAACCTATTATTCGGCGAATACGAATAATTCAACAAGGTAATAAATAATAGAGTCCCCGAACAAAACAAAATAATTTAACATATGTTTTATTTTACTTTGTAATACACACACAATATGAGCTATTAAATTACAACTATAGTTACGAGAGGAGCAGTCCCTCTCATCATCAGGTATAGATAATAACTAACTTAAATACAAAATTTATCAATCTAATTGGGTAGGTTAGGGGGTCAGGGGGGCGCGCGGCCGGGAAGGGTATTTTTTTCACCAAACAGCTCTAGGAGTGGTGAAGTGGACTGAAATGTGATATTATTTATTAATGTGTTTCCAGAATTTAAATTTTTTAGGATTTCAACAGTTTCCAAACTATTCATTATCCATCGTCTATGAGGAACCGAGTGGAGTAATTTTAATTTGTGCCTATCGAAAGAGTGATTGGTGTTAATTATATGATTGGCAAATTCGGAGAAATATATATATATATATATATATATAGGCCAAACCACTAGAAACTTAAATACACGCATAAAAGAACATTGCCGCTGCTTAAAAAATAACAATTTCTCCGAATTTTCCATTCCGTATTTAAGTTAGTTATTATCTATACCTGATGATGAGAAGGAATGCTCCTCTCGAAACTATAGTTGTAATTTAATAGCTCATATTGTGTGTGTATTACAAAGTAAAGTAAAACATATTTTAAATTATAATGTTGCACCACGAAGTATCTGCCAAATCTTTCAAAATAAACTCGTCTCAATGGGCCGGCTTTGTTTTGGAACGAGTTCACTAACAAATCATGTACACAAACCTACATCTTTATTCTTTACAACAAAAACAAACAAATAAAGTTATACCTATTTAAATTTAAATTACCAGATTTCTTATCGAAATGTTTCCCACTTGTCACTTTTTTCACGCTTACGAGAGGTTATGTTATTAGATTTATTTTGAAATTATTTTATAACACTTTTACAGACAACGGAAATAAAATTGACCTAACCTTTTTAAAAATCCAAAAAAACTAGATGAAAGAACTCATGTTATGCTGTGAAACAAGTAACAATTGACAGCTTGAGTTCCATAGAAAAAATAATTTGAGAACTTAACAAATCCATTCACATTCAATGTAAGGGGGACCCCGATAATAGATGTGTTCGGATACACGGTGCACAGTCAAACTGTAATTTGCGTTGCGTTCAGTTATAAATTTTAATATTCGTAATGATATTCGTGATGATATTCGGCAAATACAAATATTCGGTAAATGTCTACTATTCGGCGAATATTCTATGTCTAATATTCGTGTTCGTTGCATCACTACTGTATATGTATAAAAGAAATATACTTGCTGCATAATGAAAACACAATTAATAAACTGCACATTGGCGGTCAGTATTGCGTGATCACAAGCGACACCTGTGAATTTAACAAATAGTAAGAAGTATCATATTATACACAATTAAATAAAAATATATTTAGTTTTAAACCACTTTATTAGTATGTATATACAGTTGTGAACAAAAAAGTTCACATTAAGCATCTACCCGAAATTTCGAACAAATCAGATTTTATTTCTTAGAAATAATTTTATTGTTTTACTGTCACCTTTGAAATTCATTTTGGATCATATTGGCTGCACGTTTGTAGAGTTTTAAAAGTCATTACAGTTTTGTACTACTCTTGGTTGCTTAAATATCGCTAACAAATTTGAAGTAAATGTCTATTTCGATTAAATCTAAAATTATAGCATTTTCGCAGGAAATTCTTTGAAATTGAGTAATTTCTCGTAGTCGGATTTTGTGGGAGTACTGTGAAGAAGTTGCTCCAAAAATTTAATGAAACTGGCTCACTGAGGCGATAAAGAGATCAGAGGTTGTGACAATTTCCAGAGAAAATAGGTTGATCACAAAGTTGGTTATGCAGAATCGTTTTTTGACTGATACCGAAGTATACAATGTCTTTGGCATCCATTCTGTCAGTCAGTGTTGATACCCTACTTTTACCATTTCTATACAACACTATTCGTGAAGATATTATTGTCACCTGCATTTGCACATATATCCAACTACCGAAAACAGGTCATAATTAATTTATTGCTCTTTTAACTGTTTTTTTTTATCATTATTTTATATATGCAAACTAGGGATGGGCGTTGAATGGACGGACTAGTTGAAATCAACCGTTGACGTTGCATTAACGCGTCGACGGTTTACGTTTTTCGCATGGACTAGTTGAATTCGTAGACGGTGGACGGCGGACGCCGTGGACAGTGGACGATTCGAGATTCAACGTAATGCAAAGCAACGAGCGAGAGCAAGACAAAACGTCTCCGTTTATTTCTCTCCCATCTCTCGCTGTCGACTTGTAGATGCCATAGACGGCTCGGCGGGTAATTTCATTTCAACTCTAAAGTACACGATCATAGAGTGCAGATCTGTGTACACGAACTATGACAGAGATTTGAAATTTGAATGCATGCGTAGGGAGAGATAGGCTTAATAAGCTATTATCTATTATTTTTTATTTGATTTTTTGCGATGTGCACGTGCGACGTTTCGGTGAATTCCCAATTTTACGCTGTATAAAATAAAACAATTCTGTTTAATTATTTTATTTTTTATTGAACTATTATTAATTAACAGGCCGGCTAGATATTTTTCTAAAATCAATATTTTATTCGATCGATCTCGACTTCTTATATCTACCTGAAAAGGGATGGTAAAATTTAATTATTGTGTTATTTAGTTACTTTTCAACTTTAGCATATAAATGATATACAAACTTGTAGGGAATAAAATTTTCTATACCTAACTATGGACCTTATTCAGGAGTCCAACATTAATTATTATATATGTAATATAATCTTGAAATTAGGTTTAATTAATTTTTATTAGAAATTCCCTATTTTCAACTTTATAGATAAAAAAATAAATCTTTTATAATTTTGTTTACACCACTTTTTATTGGTTTTTACATGTTTCGGGAACAATGTTCCTTTTCTCAGATTGAGCCTTAAACTAAAGTTGACAAATAATACAGATATATTTATTTATTAATAATGTCACCACAAAGTGAAAGCCTGACTTTGAAAGATGTATTCTTCAATAAATTTCTAGATAACATCTCAAATGTAAAGTATTTTAAAATTATGTATTTATTTATAAATTTATAGATAATAAATAAATGTAAAGGTTTTTATCATTTTATTTAACTTGTATTGAAACGAATGAATTTTTCGTAATCGATTTGAGTTAGTGTAGTGATAGTCCGTTTTACAAAAAATAAGTCAGACATATTGAAAAAATTCAAACTTTGATGTTGCATATCTCCATAACTATTGATATTAGGTCATGATAGCTTTCGACTCATAATCAAGGCAGGAATATAGTCCTGCGAGGTTATTAATGTTATCCAAATAACCCTGTACACATGTAATGATGTGTACCTAATATATTTTTTATACACACATTACTGCTTTGTACTCTATATCTTTAATTTTTATACTCATATTTTAATGCTTATACCCGATACTTCCACTGCTTATATATGTAGTTTATATTTATATTTTACTGCTTACACCTCATATAGTTGTGTATACCTACTTCTTTCTTTATTATATATAGAAAAAAGTATATAAAACAATATGTAAAAGCCTATAATGTGCGTAAACAAATAAATAATAAAATATTTTTTTTTACATATAAGCACAAGTAGCGGTTTTACTTTCCCCGAAACCATATTCCTTCGAACTTCTTTAAATTTTAAAAATTAACGTAATAAAAATAGCCAACGGTTGAGCCGTCGAGCAGCGTTGCGTCGAACCGTAGACAGTTGACCATCGTCCGGATGTTTAGATAGAAAGTTTGCGTAACGAAGTTGACGCGTCAACTAGTTGACGAATTCAACTAGTTGATCGTCTCGTCGATGGACGGACGTGGACGGTCTCGTTTTGTCGACGGTAAATACGTCGACGACCCATCCCTAATGCAAACATTCATATAATTTTTTATATATGTGGGGTATAAAAGCAAAGGCAGCAATATTAAAAAAAAAATTAAATTTTTTTTAGAATGCAGTCACCAAGGATTACTAATTTAGAATGTAGTGAATTCTAGATTTTAAGTATATGTTGTGGACCAAGTGATTAATAGGACATTATTTATAATGCCCAGACAGTATTAAAAATGCCAACCCAAATCCTGCCATGTGATAAACAATTATTAAAAGTGAATTATTTATTACACTTTTTGGGCATTATGAATATTGCCGTGTTGGGCAGTTTGATATTTTAAGTAGATCTGGCGGGACGCGGGACACACCAATCACAGTCCGCGAGCCGCAACTCAGCCGTCGCTCGCGACAAATAATTATATTACTCGAGCGCCGCTCACAACTGCAGTCGCCATTGTTTGTTCATTACGAACGGTTGTTACTGCGTTACTTCCTTTGTTTTAAGTGAAAAATTGATCAAATCAAGATTAATTGACGTGAATCGTAGATTCCATGAAAGATTAAATGAGTTAATACCATTGAAAGGTCAGAATACTCAGTCTGTTGAAGACCAAAAGAGCCGAGGAAGTTGCATATGTGCTACTTGATATTTTGTATTCCGTATCGACACCTGAAATCCATTACGAGAGACAGCCCGCTGTTTCGGCTTATAGACATGCATTCCTACCCCTTGATTATCTTTTTTCGCGATGTAATTTCTTTTGCTGATATTCCTAAGACCCGGTTCCGGTGCCGTTGTAATGGTTTTTCATATGACATCGTTTATTCACACGAAGCTTCCAGACTTTCCAGACACCGACTTTCTGTTGTGTTTTTTGCTATTATATTTCCCCCTTATTTTTGACTCCTTACGTTATCGAAAATTTAAACATGACAATTTCTTAACATAGTGCGACAGGACGTTAAGTTTTTTTGCATAAAATTTCGATTTTTGTTTGAAATTCTTCCAAAACGATTTGTTGACAAGATGGCGGCAACTGGTCGTTCTCCCAGTGATCTGGCTAGCGCTGCGGAAAACCCGAAGGGAGAACAGGTGCCATCGCCCGTATCATCGGAATCCGAATTATTATTTAAAGAACCGAGGCGAAAGATATGCCGCGTGGCATTCGACCCACGAGTCGACCTTCTACTAGAACAAGTGACCGCTCTGACAGAGGTCTTAGCAGGCGGCGTGGCCCCAGCATCAACTACGCCGGAACCCTTTGTCGCAAATGAGCGCATCTCTGAGGAAGCAGATGCGTCTTTTATCCAGCCGCCGCCGAGTTTCAGAAGGGCGAATATGATAGAATTCGGCAAGCTCTGCACAATCGTGAAAGAGCCGCCCGTACCGAGAGCAGACCCAAAGAGTATCAAACAGATCTCAAAGCTGCAGCGCTTTGATTCCGACGAATGGTCGGGTGTACGCTATGCGGAAAGATCGTTGCAAGATACTGCGCTTTCGAATGCGTTGCTCGCCCAGAGAGGCTCTGAGAGACAGGATGCAATCGCTTGTGAATTGGGCATCTGAACCCGGCACGGATCTGTCCGCTTCGGCTCTTTTCAAATGGATCCAGCCGATGTTCACCAGTGATGCTCCATACAGTAAGATCTCGGATGACATCTTACAGATTGTGTGCGGCAGATGAGCAGTGTGTCCTGAACTTAAAAAAGGCCGTACTAGAAGGTTTCAAAGATCTATTAGTGCGGGAAGGTGCAGGTGGGATATAACCATCGATCTCCAATTCAGGGGTACCTCCAGCCCCGTAACCCTTTCCTCCGGAGCCAAGACACAGGGAGCGAGGCCCAGAAAACCCTAATAAGAGGCCTAACTGAAAGACAGACCACGGTCAAAAACCCACTGGTGACCGCAGCCGCATTGGTAGAAGATGACGCGAGGCGCCCTTGATGTGAGTATTCGCGAAAACGGCACTATATAAGTTATCCAATTATTATTATTATTATTGAGGCTGAACAATCAGCTCTGGGGAGGACGTTTGAGGAGGTTTCAGAACACACCACAGTACGGGGCGCCACCTGTAGTGCTGAAAATCCTCAAGGGTGCAAGAATCCCCTTTATAGCCAAGCCTCCGCTAGTCTTCCCCTGAGCAACTTTAGCACGACGAGATATGTCAAGCCACTTTCAGGCCGTGAAGATATCAGGTGTGCTGGAAATAGCAGATTATTCTCCGAGCTTCATCTCGTCATAAGGATAGTACCTGGACGACTTCCGGCCAATCAGTCAAAGGATCTTCTAGCGACCCGGGCAGTAGATACCGTCAACCTGTTCCAACATCTGGGATGGTACATCAACCATGACGAATGTCCTGGTTTCTGGGCATAGCATGGGTAACCGAAACCAACCAGAAATCTATCTCGGACTGCAAACGCTCTGGCCTATGCCAAGTACTGCGCAGTCCGATCGAAGCAGGCAGTACTCCCCAAGCAGGCTCTAGGCCTTCGGGAACTGTGGGAACTTTGCCACCCCTCATTTGCATTGCCGGAGACTGCAGAGATTCATCCGCCAACTGCAGAGGTACAGGACATTTAGACAAGTTGAGCTTCCTGCTGCGGTTCTGCAAGACCTATAGTGCTTTATGGGGATGATTTGCCTATGATCTCGAGGAGAAATTTTCAAGACCTCAATTTAAAAACCCCAAAAATACAAAAATTGCAAGTCATTTTATTGCCTTTTACGAGTGTTCAAGCCCACAGAAGTATCCCCTGTCTGTATTTCCCTCACTGCATGTGAACTAAAATTATTTCATTATATTTTATAGGAGCCTGTGATTCTGAGAAATTTAAAGTCGGCGATTTGTAGGATAATAATGACGTACTGCGAAATTTTTTCTCCGTTATGTATTTACATAGTGAGTCGAAATTTTTTGTTTGGTACTAAAATAATTTTGTTAAGTAATAAACAAAATTTCGCTATATAAAAGAATTTTCGTATGAAAATTATATTGTAGAGAAATATTTTTGAAAAAAATTTCAATATTTTTCGTTAAAGCGGGGTTCATTATAACGGGGTTCTACTGTATACAGTGCTGTGAATAAGTCTTTCAACGGTCATCCACGAAATACGCACCGAGTCATATTTTTGATATTAAATGGTGTGCCCTTCCATTTTTTTTTGTCAAAGTTGATTAATCATCGGAGAAGTCGTAATAATAGTGTTTTTATTTTTTTTTACACATAAATTTTTATTGATTAGCTATCTACATTTATTCAAAGAAGAATAGACTTTCAAAGACTTATTCACAGTAGTGAATATACTAATAAAGTGGTTAATATTTTTATTTAAATATACTGTCAAGTCACCAAGTGTTGAAAATTTAATATTATATACAGTTTTGATGATGGATTTTAAGCACCATTCCAATCTTCCGGAAACTAGCTTCGTCGACAAACTTTCTTCTTATGAAAAGAAAAATTTTATAAGAAGAAAAGTTTGTCTGAGAGGCTCGGGTGGTGCTCCCGCCTCACCACCTGTCCCATCAGGAACGCCAGCTTGTGGGCGTACTGGCAGGGGGCTGGCACGCGCACAGTGCCGGGCCAGTTGTAGTACAAGTGGCACATCTTGTACGTGAAGCGCTGCACATGATCGGGACTGATGCCGTTGGTGTCGTGCAGGACGATATAGTGGGTGGGCGTCACTGTGCCCTGGCGGACCTTCTGCGACACCAGGAAGAAGTCATACCTAGAATGTAACGGTTGTGGGATATTGTATTGGCAGAATTTCATTCAATTTCAATTTCACTTCCAACCATCAAAAAAAAAATGCTGGAGTAAAGTTTCATTAAGTTCGCTATTTCGATTTTAATTTATTTAATTTAATTATTAATATAATAATAACTTGCTAGTCTGGAGTGAGGTTCGAACCTGCGACCTTTAGATTACGAGGCGAGTGTCCTAACCACAAGACCAACAAGCTACTCAATACATTCCACACTGAAATTATTAAGTCATCCGGATGAGATAAAGAAATACATATAAGTCACTCACAATGATTTTCTGGTGACGGTGTTGTCCACTATTGTCCCGGGGTTAGGGTTCTCCAACTGACCGCCGCCATTGAGCTGTGCAAAGATCCTCGTGTTGATCCTCTTTTGCACCACTATGAAGGTCATCGGGGGCGAGTAGGACGGGTCTATCAGGGGGAAGCAGGACTCCAGCTGCGGTACCTCGTAATCCTTGCACACCGGTAGCTGGCCATCACCCACTCCATCTCTGAAGAATTTTAACATAAACACTCAACATTCTATTATTATAATTAATTGTAAATATATTTTGGATGTTATTTAATTATTCAAGTTGTTAAAAAAATGTATTTAATATTTTTACGTGCTAGACAATCTATTTGTATATCTGCCAGCTGTAATTGCTGCCTATATTTCTAACATTTTACCAAAAATATTGGCATTTTCGCCTTACTGTTTTAATGAAATTGCATTAACCCTTTGAACGCGTCCGTATCAACAGTTGATACGGCTATGAATACGTTTTTGTGCGCGGCTGTATCAACTGTTGATACGCCGACTTTGATCGCCGATCAAGTAGAGCGCCTAACTCATACAATATTTTAACATATACTGGATGAATCCCAATACTTTCATGGTGCTGGCATCTACAGACATTTCTTAAAAATAAAATCATATTTCGTAATAAACATCGATTATCTGTCACATATGCCGAACCTGTAAATCTGTAGTATTTCAAAAACTGGCCGCGGGATGGCGCGCACACGAAAATCGTTCGACGGGACGAATACGCATGCGTCTAGCTACAAAATCAGTTGGACAAGCGCCGATCCCATATTTGTTCGTCGCGGCTGTCGAATTACGAAAAACTTTTGAAATTTTGATACTTTTTTTATTTATCCCTCGAGTTGCGCCTTACATGTTAATGTGTGTTACAAGTGTTAGTTTGTGACTATAGTTTTTGTATTTTGACGATTAATTTTTTTAAATTTTATTCTTATATGACCGTTTTTCTTTCAAATTGTTTAGAAGTGCGTGTTATATATTTTTAATCAAAATTTAATAATAATATAATTAATAATACAATAATTAATAATAAGCTAAATATTATTTTTGAATTTTAATCCTACAATTTAATCAATATGGCCCACTTTTTAAATGATGATGAGATAGAAATTATGTTGGATTCCGATTTTGAAATGTCTGAAGAAGACTACGATCCGTCGGAAATGTCTGACGTTGAATATCAGGCCGACGGATCTACAAGTGAAAAAATATTGCGTTCCTGGGTATCTGGACCTCACATTCCGATAGTACATGAATTTGACGATTTTCAACCGGGTGTTTGTTCTGCACAATTAAATGAAGATTCTACAGAGAGAGATTTTTTCGAATTCTTTTTGAGTTTCTCGATAATGGAAGAAATAGTAAAAGAAACCAATAAGTAAGTACTACCGTTTTCTTCAAAATACAAAAGAGTTTGGCCCAAAGTCTCGAAGTCACAAATGGAAAGACACGAATGTTCCGGAAATGTATTTATTTTTTGCAATAACAATGCTGATGACCAGAAATGTACATGTGACTATTGAAGGGTATTGGAGTACGAATCTTTTTCTGAGTTCACCAGTATTCGGACTGATCATGCCTAGAGACCGATATCAGTTATTATTGGAATATTTACATTTCTGTGACTCGAATTCACCTTCTACAGATCCTCTCTATAAAATTCGCTTACTTTTGGAATACACCCGAAAAACATTCAAAAACTCAGTGATACCTTACGAAAATTTATGTATAGACGAAAGTATAATTGTATTTAAAGGTAGGCTAATTTTTAAGCAATTTATTCCCTCAAAACGACATCGATTCGGAATCAAAATGTTTGTGTTATGTGATGTAAAAACTGGATATATTTTAGATTTTATTATATATTGTGGAAAAGGGACTGACTATACTGATGATCATAACTTGGGAATAACCGGCGCCGTTGTGACCACACTTTTAAAAGACTATTTTGGCAAAGGTCACAATTTGTATTGTGACAATTGGTATACTAGCCCAAAGTTATTCGAATTTTTACACGCAGAAAAAACCAATGCTTGTGGAATAGTAAAAATAAACCGTAAGGGAATGCCAAAATTAAAAAAATTAAAAAAAGGTGAATTTGAGTCGAAGAACCTCTTAGCATTAAAATGGCGTGATAAGAGGGATGTTCACATGCTTACTACTTTGCATGATGAATCCTTTAAAGAGACCGGAAAAATTCATTATAAGACCAAACAACCTATTCAAAAACCATCCGCTATTATAGACTACAATAAATCAATGGGAGCTGTTGACAAAACGGATGATGGTTAGTAGTTTATCCTGCATGAGAAAGACTACTAAATGGTACAAGAAAGTCGCATTCCATATAATAGATCTATTTTTATTAAATTCACATTCCGTATATACCCAAGTAACCGGAATAAAAAAACCCTTAGCTGATTTTCAACTGGCAGTCATCATTCAACTTGTTGAGAAATATAAACCCGAGATTTGTCAAACATCACAACCTGCAACGTCATCATCAGTCCACAGCAATCCGTTTCGGATATTACCTAAGTTTGTTACAAAGCATATGGCAGAATTAATTCCTCCAACTGACAAATTAAAAAATCCCCGAAGACGATGTCGAATATGCCGATTACAAAATAAAAGAATGCAGCTCACGAGATACTTATGTAAGGAATGCGACGTATCTTTGTGTTTACAACCGTGTTTTAAAATATATCACAGCTCCAAAAAAATATGACTCCAGATACTGAAATTTATTAGCGTGTAAAAACAATAGTATCATTGAGTTAGTTAAATGTGTGGTGTGAGTGTCTTTCCCATAAACCATCCATTTGTTTACGTTCACAAGTGATTCTTCTGTCCACTTGTGCTTATCAACGCAGTGGTCTAAACACACATCGGGCGGGAATGGCGCGCGACGACAAACGTAGGCGAGGTATGTTTTTTGTATGGAGTTTTTGTTTATTCATTTATAAACATCCTTTGAGTTTTTATTATTGTGTTATTAGGTTTCAAATATAACAACATAACCTCTTATCTTTATCTTCGGTGATAAATTGCGCGTAAGTGGACTATTTCGATGATTTAATGAATATTTGAGTATTCAGAAAAACGTGCCGCGTGTGGGTACTGGAAACTCAGGGCTTGGAATAGCGTTCAAAAGGTTAAGGCTAGACATTCACTTTGCTACATTGAAACTCGAGATATTCAATATAATTAATTGAGAAATTTGGTTTTTACCAAGCATAATCTTAAATCGAAAGCTTTAATGAGCCTGGGGCCGCGTCGCATATATCCGACGGAGCGCGACTGTCCCCAGGGGCCGCGTCGGATATATCCGACAGGCACAAAATAAATTATTTATCGACGGCCGCGTATCGAATTTGAAAAACGTAATTTTTTCCCAATAGAGAAATCCTGTTGTGACCTGTCGTTCCATTTTCGACTCAAAAACATGGCCGATTATAGCTTAAATCAACACTCAAAGTAGAAGTTTTTCGGTCGTCAAAATCGTATAGAAAAGTTATAGATGTCGCCCTAAACTCATGTTGTACGATCGAAAATTATATAATGAAATAATATTCCGTCGTCGTCACGTCCTTAGTACGCGAAAGACACATGCGTGGTACATGCAAAAATCACGTGTCTGTCGCCGTGTCGATCTATTCCGTCGTCATGTGCCCAGCGCGCGAAAGACGTTCACGTGTATGGTACATGCAAAAATCACGTGATTCCGTTGCTATGTCGATAGGAAGGGTTTTTTATTTCTTCAGTTCGCGCCCAGCAATCACAGTTGGAACACGGATCTACGCGCGGATAATATATACATATATTCGCGATATTTCTTGGTTTATGGTGCAATTTGATACAAACAGTGATTTATTAACAAAAATACATTATTTATGTTGCGTTTATTTGAGAAATGTGTGTGTTAAATGTGGATCATATGCTTCAAAATTTAAAGTGAAACAATGGCGTAGTGTTTTGTGTGCGCGGCACGAAAGCAACGGAAGGAAACATGTTATATGTGTTTTGAGTGTGATGTTCCGTTGTGTGCCGTGCCGTGCGACAAAATATACCACACAGAAGAAAATTTTTAGGTAGGATATCAAATAATAATAGTAGTGTATGTAGTAAATATTAATTTTCGGCAAATGGTTTAATTATTATTTTTCGGAAAATGTCGGGTTGGCAACATTATCGGAATTCAAAAAAAGATTATTTTTTTAAATTTTTTGATAAAAAAATCATTGCATTTCGACACTTACGATAAAATAATATGAATGTGTGTGTTTTTTTTTAATTTACGCATGTTTTCATGGTTTTTTCGTAAAAAGAAAAATCACAAAAAATTCCGAAAATTTACGGCCCTTGCCTATATGTTGCTTTGGAATTTTTAGGCCCTCAACAAGTTAAAATATATAATACATATATAAAAACTAAGTATTTATGTTAAAAATTTAAATATTGCAAGTAATTTTTGTTGTCCCATAATCCGTGTCGGTATGTTACTATCGCTACTTGTTGGTATCGGGTATTATGTTTCGTTTCACTTGTCCATGTTCCATATACATACTTGATAATTAGGGAGTATGTCCTTCACCCTGGCATCCCCTCACTGTCTTCCTTCCCACCTAAATCCTACACGTACTCATTTTTACGTTACATTTTAAATAAAGTTTCTATTTCCACTTGCTTTACTAATTCTTGTTCTTTTACCCTTATTTTATGCTTTTCGTTTTTTCGATAATTACTAACAAAGCGTTCTGTGGAAGAGCGATGTACAGTGAATGGACTATTGAACACGGAGACGGCCTTTAGAGTAAAAAAAAATTTAAACCTGCGACGTAAGAGTAGGACCGATATGGAAGCTTTCACTCATAAAACGGTCCTGGGAATGCGGTGGGTGTCAATTCATTGTTCATTGACAGAATAAAACTTCTGCAGAAACACGTCCGAACTCTCGCTATCACGTACAGCATAATTTGACGCATAATCAAACTTTGGACTTTTTTTAATGCAAATTAATGTGTTTTTAATAATAAAAAAAACACAACTTTTAAATAGGTAGTGGTTGAAGATTTAAAGTGCGGGAGTAAATACAATATATGGTTTAAAATCATCTATTTATATGAATAAAAAGCGTTTTAAAATATTGAACATTTCTTCATTATTTTAGTACAGTTTTATCATCTTATTGATAGCTTTATGCTAATAAGAAAACACATTCTGTGTATATGTTACAGTGAATCTGTTTTTCTAGTGAGTCCATCATTCACTGGCATTTTAGAGAAATTATATTCAAGGTCATTATTATCATATTCAAAGAGTTTTTCACCAATAGAAATGAATACAATATTTTAACTTCTACTTACTAGTGAATTTATTGGTTTCCGAACTGTCAAAAATTAAATTTGACAAGTCTGAAATCCGTTTCCGTAAAAATCTATGCTTTTAAACGAACTTTTATTTATCCAAATTGAAACAACCGGGCCTTGAATAACAATTTAATAAGTCATTGGGTGAACAAGGTTCTTACTACATTATTAATTTCTTCTGTGCATATCAACATTATGTAGGTAACGGATATTATTAAAATAGTCATTTTGAAGTGTTGGAAGTTGAAAGTTTCGGCTGCACCAATTCTTCATTATATGATTTTATAACAAGATTCTAATGGCACATGGAGCTTGTTTTTCAAAATTTATTTTGCGTTTTGTGTCTCATTCTACACTAGTCTAGTCCAAAGTCACCACAAAGCGACAGTATTTCTAATTTTTAAAATTTTAATCGCGAACACTTACGAAATTCTGATCATCTTATAATTCAAAAGACAGTCGATTAAACTCATAAAAATGATACGGTGTGAGCAAGCTTCACGTCTGTCACCGACGTCGAGCCGAGTAAGTTTGCGAACTTAAAAACCACGCACTTTATGTTGTACGTCTACTACCCACTTTACACAGCGCAAACAAGAAACACAAATGACATTAGACACATTTTTGATAAAAAGATAGAAAATTGGAAATGCGGAATAATCTGAATGAATTCAAACGTAAATGATGACTTAGAATCTCTTTGATTTTTTGTATTTTTCGCATCGAGTGTTTGTTACTTGACGCACTTTTAAAGGTTCGTTTAAAATTAATAATACCAGGTGTATGTTTATTTATGTTTCTATATTTGTAAGAAATAAACTTTTGTTGTATTGTTATAAAAAAAAACATATTTAATAAACTTAATTGACAAAATACATATTCATTAATAAAAAAATTTCCCTTAACCCCCCAATATTTACATGGTGACATAACCTCGTTTTGTTCCGGCAGTCGTCAGATATCATAAAAAACCCGAGTGCGCGATCTTTCAGCCGACACCTTACTTCGCGATTCGTATTCGTTTTGCGGTGCCGCTGTCCTATTTTAATTTAGGAGTTAAAATAGGACCGCAAAATGAATAAAAATCGCCTAGTGAAGTGCCGCCTTTATACTTTCTACGCTTTAAGAATTACGTATACAAATTGATAGTTTCACCAATATATTGTCTATGCTTTGAGTAATGCGCGCATTCGTGAACAAAATATATTTTCACAGATAATGTGTAGTGAATCTGAGAATTCGTTGATTTAGATGTTTTCACTGCCTAGACTCTGCCCGACCGGGAAAAGTACATTTCTACTAGTGAAAGTATAGTCTCACTAAAAATGCAAATTCGCTGTAACATATATACAGAGAGTAACAGAGCTAGTTCACAATACTTTACGGGTGGATCCCTGCCTTGATTATGAGTCGAAAATATTCAAGCAACCATAATCATGACATAAAGTCAATAGTTAAGGAGACATGCGACATCAAAGTTTGCATTTTTTTTTCAATATTTCCAATTTATTTTTTACAAGTATCATTACAGTAACATACATCGATTATGAAAAATTCATTCGTTTCAATAAAAGTTAAATAACATAATAAAAATCCTGCAAGAATTCCAATTGCAATTGGAGTTTTTACCATTTTATTTGACTTGTATTAAAGGGAATGAATGACATTTCCCCCTCTTCCTTTACCCCCACCACTTCCCCTGATTTATATTATATACAAATCTACAACTTTTGACCAATGTGACTCAATTTTGCATACTTATTTTTTAGAACCCAGCGGGTAACAAAGGTGACATTTCCCCCTCCCCTGATATATTTTCCACGTAAATCTGTGCCGTTCGACCAATCCCATCCAAATTTTATATGCTTATTCTTTAAGACCTGGCAGGTAACGTAGGTGACATTTCCATCCTCCCCCTTTACCCCTTCCCTGATATACTTTCAATGCAAATTTGTACTGTTCTACCAAATTTTGCAAATAATATATTCTTTAGGACCTGGCGGTTTCCAGGCAGGCCACATTTCCCCCTGGACATCCCATCCATCCCAGCATAGATTAAATGGAAACAATTAATCCTTGACACATGCAACGCCGGGTACGAACAGCTGGTAAAATTATAAATTCAGATTTGAGAAAAGTATATGTACCTGTAGACGAAAATACGGCCAGGGAACTGGCCGTTACAATTGTAATAATGCTTTATGGCCTGGATGAATCTTGTTTTCAGGCCATCTATCAATTCTTGGCCCTTCTCCTGTATGATGATGTGGCTCACCCAACGAGTCATGGTGGAATTGAATGAAGCCACGAACCCTTAAAGAAAATATATTTATAAAAATCATCGTAATAACTCATAATTTTTATTTTATTGATAAATCTTTTCTTTTGCAAGTGATTATCCCTCGCCACTAGGGAATGCAATCCCGATCCCGCGAGATCTCGAGGCATTTTACGAGATCAATCCCAAACCGAAAAATCAGACGAGATTACAGGATTGATCAACATTGACACAACACATTCAAATAATGAAAGCAGCTTTGAATAATATGCCGTATTTTATCAACTTAACATAGTAATAAAAACTACTATTAACTCCACTACATTGACTGATTGATGCTTGTAAAAACGCCTACTAAACTTGAAAGCGACGATTAATAATGAATATTTTATTAAATATGCTGATATAAAAATGCAAGGTATTTACGATCCCGATCCCTAGGGATCCCTAGGGATTGGAAATTCTAATCCCGATCCCTAGGGATTGGAAATTCTAATCTCGAGGGATCCCGAAAGGGCAATCACTTTTTTTTTTACCTCACCTAAAAGAATCAAGATTCTTTTTGGTGAGGTAAAACATATTACAGTGAAACCTCTATCTATCGTTCCTCGAATAATCGTTTTCCCGGATGTATCGTTTATTTCTTCTAGTCCGAATTCATTTCATACAAAAATAGATCGCATCGATCGTTTCTATGTCCACCATTTTACCGCATTCATCGTTCGAATTACGTCGCTTATTTGATATATTTTGTTTGTGTTTTACGCCGCCAGACAGCACTCGTTACGAAGCGCGAAACTTTTGAGAGAAAGAATGACAGTTTGTCAGTCGCTAGTTGTCGTCAGTTGTCGCTAGATACCCGAACTTAGTGGAGTGTGTGCAGTTATCCTTTTGATTTTTTAGTGCAGTGAGCTTTTAAACTATCTTCGAAATGAGCCGTTCGATGAAAAAAGTACGTACTCTTCAAGAAAGATTGAAAATTATCGAAGAGGTGGAAAAAAACCCCGCTGAAAAACGCGTCGATATAGCCAAGTGTTTAGGAATCGCGGCATCCACGTTAAATTCTATTTTCTTGAAAAAAAACGAAATTCGGGAGCAAATTCAAAAGTGCGGAAAATCTTCGAAAACTAGAAAAACCAGTAAAGAATCAAAGTTTAGCGAACTGGAGAAAATTCTTTTCTCTTGGTACCAACAATCTCGTGCCATTAACATTCCGATTGATGGGAGCATTGTTCGAGAAAAGGCCAAACAAATTGCGGTGAGACTCGGCATTAACGATTTTGCAGCATCAAACGGGTGGATAAGTCGTTTTAAAGATCGCCACGGTCTTGTGTACAAGAAGCTCGCAGGAGAGTCCGCATCCGTAGATCTGGAAAGAACTTCGCTATGGATAAATGAGCTTCCAAAACTGTTGGAAAATTACGAGCCTCGGAATATTTATAATGCTGATGAAACAGGACTCTTTTATAATTGTCTGCCCGACGGCACACTCACGATAAAAGGCGAGTCCTGCCACGGTGGTAAGGGGTCAAAAGAGAGGATCTCTGTGTTATTTTGCGTTAACAGTGATGGAAGTGACATGCGCGAGCCACTCGTTATTGGCAAATCGTTAAAGCCTAGGTGTTTTAAAAATGCAAAAACTTTACCAGTAAAACATTACGCGAACAAAAAGGCATGGATGACCACAAACATTTTTAATTTGTTTTTAAGGGACCTTGATGCGGAAATGCGCGTAAAGCAACGAAATTTTTTATTGTTCATAGACAACTGTGCAGCGCACCCAACTGAGACGACATTTTTGAAGAATGTAAAAGTTATTTTTTATCCTGCAAACTGTACGAGCGTTTTGCAACCATTAGATATGGGAATTATCAAATGTTTCAAAGGATTTTATCGGAAACAACTTGTGCGTAAGGCTGTGTGTTTGATGGATTCGGGTACTTCAGTAAATAAGGCAACTTTAAAGATTGACATTCTACAAGCGTTGCATTTCACATTGACTGTTTGGCGTCAGGTCAAACAGACAACAGTTGTAAACTGTTTCAACAAATG
Source organism: Agrypnia vestita (assembly GCA_016648135.1). NCBI lineage: Eukaryota > Metazoa > Arthropoda > Insecta > Trichoptera > Phryganeidae > Agrypnia > Agrypnia vestita. Next base: position 66,434 of record JADDOH010023472.1, read on the forward strand.
CGGTTACAATAGAGTGTCAGAATCTTTAGATGAACAACTAGAACACGTTGAGGTTTCTGAAGATGATTGGCTTAGATTGGATACGCAGACAAATTTTAACAATTTTGTTACTTTCGACGACAATATTCCAACGTGTGGGATAGAAACTATCGAAAGCTTATGTGATGCAAGATTGACGGAGGCAACAAAAGAGGTTGATATTGATGAAGAGGAGCCGCTGCCTGTACCTTCATTTTCAGAAGCATGCACACTCTTTGAAAGATTGAAAACTTTCTACTACGCACACTCAATAACTGATGCCGAAAAGAATATCATTTGCAAAGCCGAAAATATACTGTTGACTTGCGGAAATAAAACAGTAAAAAAACAAATGTCGATGAAAGATTATGTGTTTACAATGCAATAAACTTTAAAAAAATTTGGTTCTATTTAGCTTTGTATTTTTTTAAATAAATAAATTTATTTACATCTAAAACATATTTTCTTCTTATAATTTAAATCTACCAATGGTTATGCAGATTGGGAGGATGGTATCTTTACTGGGTCGTATCTCTTTGTGTTTTGTCCTCTTAATCCCGCATTCATTGTTTTCCCGCATTCATCGTTTAATTTCAATAGGCCCCTTAAAAACGATAGATAGAGGTTTCACTGTATAATAATTTGATTATTCAAATCTATTAAATAAATAAATAAATAAATAAATAAATAAAAAAAATTGACTTGAAATGTATTGATTATGATTTATGGCGCAAGGGACTAAAAATTATTTTGAATATATCGCGGTTAATAAACTATGTAATTAATATTTGTGTATAATAATTTTTTTTAATTATTATGAATTTCGAATAAATGGTGTTTAACCGCATTGTGTAAATAAAGAAAGCTGAAAGAAATATGACTGCAAGGAGTTACCTGCGCAAGAAGCCTTATTGGCCCCGTGATAGACATCGATGCCTATGACCATGGTGTTCTTGTACGGCATGTTAAGAGCCCACAGGGTGCCCCCCAGTTTGCAGTTCATCTGCAACGCGACCTTCTGGACCACGGCGCGGAGTTTTTCCCTGTTGCACAGTGTGCGTGAATTTATTACCTGAAAAACATATTTTATGATAGTATGTTTATTAACATTTACATTTTACTTTATACACTGATTAACAGGTACATCACAGCTGAATTCAGTTTATGGAACAAGTCCCAGTATACATTAGCAGAGAAATTCAATTCCAGGCTTCACTTCCATACATCAGGGTTTGCACTAGAACGCCATTATGTATCGCTAGTCTTGCTTCCTTTGACAGATTCTTATTGGCCATAATTGCATTTAGAGCACCATTAACTTTGTTTACCGCAGTCACTCTCCTTTCGACATCATTCTCAGCCTTGCCGTCTCTACTAAACATACTTCCCAAATACACAAACTCGTTCACTTGTTCTAAGCATTCATTGTTTACAATTACATCACACTTAGTCACTCTTTCGTCTCTCTCGAATACCATCACTTTCGATTTGCTCACATTCATCAGAAGTTCACTCTGCATGCATACATCGGACATCCTGGAAACCAGGCACTGCAGATCAGCTTCACTGTTAGCCACTAATACTGCATCGTCTGCGTATAGTAGGCAGGATATGGTGAGTCCGTCCATTTTCACTCCAACTTGTAGTTCCTTCAGTTCTTTCATACAATTATCCATATACAGGTTGAAAAGCCATGGTGACATTACGCATCGCTGTTTGACACCTTTTGTGATATCAAATCAAAATAATCAGGTGATCTTTATGACTCTGAAAATTAATTTTATGGTCATTTAATCCTTATATTTTCCAAATTATTGTATTTAATAGTCAATTTCTTACTTTTATATTAGAACAACCGTTTTATCTAAGTTATCATCCTAAAAAATTGTAGTCTAGCATATACATTCTGATATACGCTCTGATGGGCGCACCATTTATTATAAAAAATACAATCGGTGCGTATTTTGTGGGTGACTGTTCGAAGACTTACTCACAGCAGTGTATATCGTTTAAATGAATGAATCTTTAACTTGTTGTGGGCCGTAAATTTTCGGAATTTTTTGTGATTTTTCTTTTTACGAAAAAACCATGAAAACATGCGTATATTAAAAAAAAACACACACATTCATATTATTTTATCGTAAGTGTCGAAACGCAATGATTTTTTTATCATTTAAGTAAAAAAAATAATCTTTTTTTGAATTTCCATAATGTTGCCAGCGCAACATTTTCTGAAAAATAATAATAATTTTTTTATTTGTTTATTAGAGACAACACTACTATTAATAATAATAATCTTCTTCTGTGTGATATATTTTGTTGCACGGCACGGCACACGACGGGACATCGCACTCATAACACATAAATATGATACACTTTCACACACACACATATTTCAAATAAACGCAACAAAATTGCGTGTATTTTTGTAAATAAATCACTATTAGTATTCAATTGAATCATAAACCAACAAAAACTGACAAATATCGCAAAACATATCGTATATATTTGTATATACGTGTACAAATAAATCGAAAATCGAAAAAAATAAATCGTATTTCCCGCGCACATTGCGCGTGACCTTGACGATGGAATATTTGAATTTCGATTGCACAACACGCGATCGGGGCGACATCTACAACTTCTCTATACGATTTTGACGGCAGAAAAACTTCCGTTTTGATTGTTGATTTAAAATATAATCGGTGATGTTTTTGAGTTGAAAATGGAACGACAGGTCACAACAGGATTTCTCTATTGGGAAAAAATTACGTTTTTCAAATTCGATACGCGGCCGTCGATAAATAAATTATTTTGTGCCTGTCGGATATATGCGTCGGCGGCCCAGGGGGGGTTAAGAACTGTTTTTCTTTGGAGAAATAAATCCTACATACATATCCTCTGACTGAATATTCACATCAAATATGAATAGTTTTAAAGTCATTAATAAAAACAAACCTATTTAAAATATTTGGGATTGTTCACCTGGTACGTACTTATACTAACCTGAACTAAATACTAGAAAGAAAAGATTTCAACAACATACGTTACTACGACCTTCAGTTAAATATGTTTTCATGGTAGTTAATATAAATATTTTAATACATAGAAAAAATACATATGAATTGCCCCTTATAGTCTATGTAATTATAAGAAATATAAGAATAATAAATATAAGCTTTTTATATTAATATTTCAAACTGTATGTATCAAACCTGAGAAGGAATCGGATTCTCCACGCAGCACGTCTTCTTTATAGCGGTGTAGCGATCGTCCCTGGCCGTGGGACAAATGCAGACAACAATCTGAACGTTCGGCTTGATGATAGACTTGAGGGCCAAGCTGTAGGCCTCCGGTTTGTCAGACTGGAGGCAAACGATTTGGGGAGAGGACACCTTGATGCCCATTGGTGGGCCACTGCGCTGAAGTGTGTCGATGAAACTCTGCATTAAAAGTCACATTATTAATTAATATCTTTATGTTATCGGTTATGGCAGTGCATTAGTTCAATCCGAGGACTAAGCGGAACGCAAATATGTGTATCAATAAGAATTTAATATTTTTTTAATTAAATACAGTAAATAAATTTTTTGAAGAAATAATTTCTCTGAGACATGAGACCTGAGGTGAAAACGGCGCAAATTATACTGTTGTGACTCGATGGTTCAACACCTAATTAAGGGAGGGGCTTGCAGAAAAAAGGGAGAGGGTGTCGATGGCTGGTCGATGCCGACCGAGGCGAGGATAAATTCGCGCATACGCAAAAAAAAAAGACATTTAAAATGGGCAATTCATATGTATTTTTTCTATGTATTAAAATATTTATATTAACTACCATGAAAACATATTTAACTGAAGGTCGTAGTAACGTATGTTGTTGAAATCTTTTCTTTCTAGTATTTAGTTCAGGTTAGGTTAGGCAATTCATATGTATTTTTTCTATGTATTAAAATATTTATATTAAAACTACCACGAAAATATATTTAACTGAAGGTCATATAACATATTTTATTTATTTTTAGTAACATATTTTGTTGAAATCTTTTTGTTCTAGTATTTAGTTCATATTAATTTCGAGTCAATCTTTAGGCAATGCTGACGTACGTTTCTCGAAACTACTTTTTTCAAGTTGGCGTGCATGATATCTCAAGTTCTTCTGAACCGATTTATTTGAATGAATTTTGTGTGAACTTCTCTGTACATCCCTCTATGACCCGTAGCAGATTAAAGTCAACATTAAAATTTTTACTATTTTAAAAAAATTTGAAAATGCAAAAAAAAAAATGTTTTTTTTCTAACAGCTGCCATTTTGTGAAAAAAATTTTTTTTCACTTTTCCGAGGTACTAGCGACATCTTTACTGATTAAGAATCCGTTCCGTTTTTTTGTTTCAGATGACCAGAAGGGTTGGAACCATGCCAGGACATCCTTTTTTGGACCCTCCACTTTATCAGCTGATAATTTTTTTTATATGTATTTTTAAAATATAAAAAAACGAATGATAAAAAAATGATACTAAAAAGATAAAAAAATTGATTTAAAAAATATCCTTTGTTTTTCTTTATGACAGAGCTTGAATTTCGTGCCTCTAGACTAGAATACCCCCTTAACGCATTCAGGTAGAGGAATTAGCGCAAACTAAAACTATTGCCTGCCCAATATAACTTGGCGTGCGGCAGGATTAAAACCCGCCCCGCCCGCACCCGGCGGCAACCCCTCGCCCTGTACTTCAGTACAATTTTGTATTTGCTCGGGAGCTGTGACATCTTGATTACCAATATACACTGAATTATTATGTCCAAAACAACCAAAACAAGTCCGGGGTGGTACAAGAACAATTGCCAATGAAGTATTAAAGTTTTGCGAAGCTGAAAAAGCAAATAATGGACCGATATTACGGTCTGATAGTTTGACAGATAGAGCGGCCGCCGTGGAGCGCGCTGTTACCTGACCAAATTTATATTGACACTGGTCACCAGACATTCAGTACATAATGTATTGTGTAATAAATTTACAACCTGGCAACTTCTGTTTCGCGACAGTGGCCACCTCCCTCGCTCGCCTAGTTATCGTGGTGGCATTCTACCCGCGCATATCAAAGCAACCAACTGAAGAAAGCATTTACGGAATTACTGAATTTAAGAGATCGTAGCATAATGTGCACGCAATTATTAGTTTCTCATACCTTCAAAAAATTATGAAAGAGACATAAAATGTATTGATTTGGTACAAGGGTCTGAAAAATATGTCGAACTACCGGGGTTTTCGAATTATCGGTGTTAACCTTCTATGAAATGAACCTTTCGCATATTTTAAAAATTTAAAATTAACCGGGTTTGAGTACCATAATCCATTGGCGTTAATAAATGTCATGCACGGCATGCCGTTTATTAGGCGTGACAATTTACATGCAACAAGACGCGGCAAGAAATATATCTAGTATCAAAATGGACATCGAAGAGATAGCAGCTCGGTCATTTTATTATATTTGTCATCGCAAAAAAGAGAAGTGCAAATTTTGAATTCTGAAAAAAACATCTTACAAAAGGTTCTTTCAATATGCTTTACAATGATTTACAAAGGCATGAAGAGATGTTTTACAGTTATAAAAATGATCAGTATCTACCATTTCACCTTTATTTAAAGATTTTTTTTGCGACGACTTTGAATTAACACACAACTGACCTACTCAGAGTGACATACGCAACTGGCCGCGCGCAGTGGGATCCCATAACAGTACATGTACTGTTTTATGCATATACATGCATGATTGTCGCGCCGTGGCAGTCGCGCCAGTGGGTTTTGACACTTACTGCAATTCAATGAACTGTGCGATATTTTGATGACTAAACATTACAAGTTCTTAATTACACTTATTCATATAATCATAGGAAAACCACATTGTTTCGTTGTGTTGATGTTTACAGGTATAAACACCAACACAACGAAACAATGTGCCTTGTACACACAAATACCAATTTAATTGTCTCAAATGAGAAGAACTCTAATGTCTCACCTTAGTGCAAGGGGTGTCTTTCTTGGTGTGAAGAATGGCCCATTGTTCAATGTCTATGGGCTGGATGGCCTTGTTGGATGTGGCATCGCGGCCCCAGTCTGCGTTGGCATTACCCGCCACTTTCCGATTCTCTCCGAAGATAATCTGCTCGGGCAGCAGCGTTCGCGCATTCACTTCCACAGTTTCCGGCCGGATGCTCAGACCCCAGTCGGACAGCAACTTCCTGGCTGCCGGGTTATTATTTACATTCTCTACGTACTGGAAATATTGAAAAGTACTGGTAAGATATCGGCAGGCTTCTACGGTTCATAGATTTTCATTTACTGTCAATATATTTTTTTTTTATTATAATCTCCCCCGTATCACATATGTATCTCATATGCGTCTCCTGCTTCCGATTGCTCCACCATTGCTTTTAACATTTTAATTTGCGTTCTCGTACTACTCATTGTTTTATATGTTTTCTGTGGCAAAGTTTGTTGTTTCATCGGTAAGTAGTAGGTGCTACTGGGGGGTAATCCTCAATTTTGTGTGACTGTCCATGACAATAAAAACTACATGAATGGGAAATCAACAAGTCCACACCTGTGTGTACCATTACTGATATCACCAAATGAAAATATTTGTATATATTGCTTGCCCAACGTAACTTGGCGTGCGGCGAATTTTGAACTAAAACCCGCCCCGCCCGCAACCGGCGGTAACCCCTCGCCCTGTCATTTAGTTCAATTTTGTATTTGGTCGGGAGCTGTGACATCTTGATTACCAATATAAACTGAATTATTATGTCCAAAACATCCTAAACAGTCCGGGATGGTGCAAGAACAATTGCCAATTTTTGTTTATGTTCCCAATGTTGCCAATAAAGTTTTGCGAAGCTGAAAAAGCGAATAATGGACCGATATTACTGTCTGACAGTTTGACAGATAGAACGGCTGCCATTACTGCATGGTTTCTTTAGTGCTGCCCAACCAAATTTCTGTATTTAATACGACACCGGTCACCGGACATTCTGTACATTATGTATTGTGCAATAAATTTACACCCTGACAACTTCTGTCAGGCAGGGACGCCCTCCCTCGCACGTCAAGTAGTATTTTCTCGCACTTCTCCTCCTCCTATACCCCACCCCGTGACATATTTTCCATGCAAATCTATACTGTTATACTGATCTGACCCAAATTTTGCATACCTTTTCTTTGGAACCTGGCAGAAAATATAAGCAACATTTCCCCCCCACTTTATATTTACTAAATAAATCAATACAGTTTGACAGACCTGATCCAAAATTTGCATACATATTCATTATTACCCAGCAGAAAACATAGGCCACATTTCTCCCCTGGACATCCCATTCATTCCAGCCCAGATTAAATAGAAACATTGTTTTTTATTAGAGGTTTTGCAAAACGATGGAACCTTTGTGTTCCCCCATAAACTTATTTTTAAATCTTTAACCTGGGCAACAGCTAGCAACCCTTATAAAGGCATATGATACAACCTATTTAGAACTGTACACTTCAGGATCTTTTGATGGAAAAGATATGAATTGTGATTATGTACAACACCCTGGTCGATGAAATGTCACAAACTGGTTTCAATTTGTGGTAACTAAAAAAATTAATTTATATTATAGTTGTCAATCATTAAAGTTTGAGAATTTATTAACCGGTCGTGTGTCGGCCGTACGTAACGCGGAATATACCATCTGCCGCGCTTTTCCGCAGACGATTGCTGTTTTATAGACCCCTTTTTATGATGGTTATATTCATGTAAAAATCAACAATAATCGCTAAAAAGTTGCAGTTTCTGGTTTCTCAACATAAACTTCAATAATTACATATTCATGTTCAAGTTGCAGTTTCTGGTTTCTCAACATAGACTTCAATAATTACATATTCATTAATTATGAAAATAAGTAACGAAATTTACTGTCAGAAATGTACGCACATGTTTATCAAATAAAACCATGGAAGCAATAACACTAAAGATATTGTATTTCAATATTTTCGTTCTAAATATATCAAATATAAAAATACTTAATCTAAACACTTTTTTAACAGATAAATAACACAATTAATACGCGGTTCGAAGACGACATTTGGAATGATTTTTTATCCGGTTTGCGCAGCAAATGAGGTTACTTGACAAATAGAACTCGTTCATTCATTCAAAAACTTGAAATACAACAAAGAATAAGCTTTAAAAACTCATAAACGCAGGTAAAATAGGCCGAATTCCCATACCTATTTAGGGAGCGAAGATCTGCAGTTTGGCACACAGAGGGTACGAAAGTTTTCGCGCAGATCTGCAGTTTGGCACGCGACTGGTTAAAAGCATAATACATGCGTAAGCTATTTCACATCTGAAACTATTGTGAAAGTTGAGCTTAAGTACGATCAGCACCTGCCATAATTCCTCGATGCACGTAAAATCAATTAATTACAAGATTGCTAGAATTAATAAGTACCTTTTTTATGGCGTAGTATCTCTGATTAGGTGTGATCCGAGTGTACCGAGCCATCTCCTTCATGAGATGGAAATCACTCCTCATCTCGTCAGATATTCCCGTCAGGTTGCAGAACTCTGGGATGAGGGCGATCATGAACGTCTGGGGTTGATTATTAACATTGTCTCTTTTCTCGAGCCTAAAAATGACATCCAAAATAAGGGGAGAGCAGAAGTGACATTATTTTACTGAGATAAGCAGACCCTAGGCACGGGCCCTTCCTCCTACGTACAGATATATGTTAATTGGAGCTTAATTAATGAGCTTGTTGGTCTTGTAGTTAGGACTCTCGCCTCGTGATCCAAAGATTGCGGGTTCGAACCCACTCCAGACCAGCAAGTTAGTTATATTTCCATAGCACAAGCGTTTAGCTTAGCTTGAAAATAGTAAGAATATTGATGTGACACGTATTCCGTGTTCGCATCTCTATTTTAAAAAAATAAAAAAATTAAGGTGGTGTGGACACTTTTTGAGAATGACCAACATGAATCTCTTTGCAACATCAGAGCAATAAAGACTGTAAAAGGCAGATTGTGTCTTGATTGGCCGACAAGCACCGAAATGGCGCAAGTCAGTGGTAGATGGAAACACCATGTCGAAACTTTGTGCTCCGACCCTTCTAGGATCAAGAGAAGAAAATGATGATGATGTACAATTAGCAGTCATTAATTTTCTGAAAATTAACACTAACCAAGATTAAAAATGTTGCCAAAATCAATTATCTATACCTATAAAACTCAATGTCTGTCTGTCTCTATACAAATCTACACCGTTTGTCCGATTCGATTCAAATTTTGCATACTTTAGAATCCGGCGGGTAACAAAGGCGACATTTCCCCCTATTCTTTTACCTCTTCCCCTTCCCCTGATGCATTTTCGATGCAAATCTGTGCCGTTCATCCGATCGGACTCAAAATTTAGAAACTTGTTCTTTAGTACTCGGCGAGTAACGTAGGCAAGATTTCCCCCCCTATTCTTTTACCTCTTCCCCTTCCCCTGATATATTTTTGATGCAAATCTATACTGTTCGAACGATCAGACTCAAAATTTGCCAACTTATTCTTTAGGACCTGGCGGGTAATATAGGTGATATTTCCTCCCTCGCCTTTTAGCCTTTCCCCTCCCCCTGATATATTTTCGATGCAAGTCTATACCGTTCGAATCGAACCTTTGTTTCCCCCCGCAAATTTATCTTCAACTTAATCCTTAACCCGTGCAACGCCAGGTATGAACAGCTAGTATAAAGTAATTTTCAAATCTGTCAGTTGAAAAGTTGTTTAAATTTGTGTGAAAAATTGAAATGCGAAAAACAAATTTTGATTTATACCATAAGTATGCTGTGACTGCTCGAGGAGTATTATTATTATTATTAGTATTAACATACCTATTAATCAGCAGGGGCTGATTTAAATCGGTCACTTCAATACCGTAATTGGTACGATAATAATCACTAAAAGTGACCATGTGACCATCCTTCCCCGAAAACGTACTATTGGGGGACTGGGTAAAATCCACATCGTCGACCCTGAAACAACACCATTCACATTTTAATTGCAAACTAGCACTCCCCTTTGAAGGGAATAAATATACATATAGGGCACACGCAAAATACTTATTAAACTGAAAAAAAAATTCAATAAAGATAAATAATTAAAGTCTTATATTACAGTGTTCAAATAATATTGAACCAATATTTTCTCACCCAAACAAATGAAGTACGGGGGTGTGCTCTTTGGCGGTGACCAGGGAATGCAATCTCGCGTGATTTTAGCCAAGTCGTGATCTCGAGAGATCAATCATATCATAATATAATATCATATAAAGTCATAATATAATGGTGTTTACTTTTTGTTATAAAGATAAATAAAAAGGAAAATAATTTTAGTATATCACTGTGTTTCAAAAGGTAATTAAAGTTATTTTTAAGAAATAATCAATGAAATAAACAACAGAATATAATCATAATCAACAACAACATAGGTTACTTTCAAAAAATTAATGTGTTTGATTTTTATGCGTCTTTGAAAGTAATTAAGTAAATTCTTTCATCTCAAACATTGTATTTAGGACACACACGTTATTGCTTATATTATAGTTAAGTAGACTTAATTGTAAACTATGGCCTAAACAGCTATGGATTGACATTTCCATCATACTTAGAAAAAGTAAAACAATTAAAATTAAGAATTATAAAACTATAGCAAATAAAAAACAAAAAGAAGCATGTAAGGACCATCCGGAAAACCTGTTCAAAATGTGTAAAATATTACCGATCCAAAAACAACTTTACTATAAAATGACACTGGAAGAATACGGAAAGATTCAAAACACCAATACATCATGAATATACGACAAGACAAATAACGAATAAAAAAACTAGAAATAAAAAAATAAAAAAATTGTTATGGAGACAGAACCAAACAGTGCGTAATTCCAATATTATTCAACAAGCTACCGGATAAAATAAAAAATGCCAGGGGACAAAAAAATATAAAAAAGGTATTAAAGAAATACTACAGTGAATTGTGAAGTGATAGGAAAAGTAAAAATTAGTTTAATATAGTAGCTTATTATATAATATGTCATAAATTAAGTAAAGAAATGTACATACACTTATTATAATTAAATCCTTGCGTTTAAACTGTAATTACAGTTTTGCAAGAGGTAATTTAAAAAAAAAAATGGGGGATTCGCTTCGAAAAGTAAATCATCCCCTAGCCATCGCACTGAAAGCTATTCATTCTCTTTATTAAAATAAAAGGGGTGCCAATAATTCATGTAAATATAACATCATACATGTCAATATTTAAATCGCACTTTTTCAGCATCATTTTTATGTGTTGTCTGGAATTTGTTTTGCATAATTTTTGGGAAAGCCGCGGTACCAAATCCCATGCGGAACATTAATTAAAACATGATAAGTTTATAATATTCTTTCATTTGTCGTCAGATGTCACTGCACTATCCAAAATACACAGGATCCCTGCAGAAAGTCCAATCAAGGAAACCATAGCGAAGTGCGCACAACACATGACATAGTCTTAGGGCCGGTCTTATAATCGCCAATTGACGAACGGATTGCCATTCGTTCGTAAATATTACCAACGCTCGCTTTACAAAACTTTTTTGACCGTCCGTAAGTATTGCAATATCGTACTGATCTTGTCTATGATTTTAGAGCTGTCAGAGGCAAATTATATCTCTTCTCTATAAAAACGAAACATAACTTCTATAAACATAACCTAAAATTTCTCGCTCGCACCGGATTTTTGGGGTACTTCCCACAAAACTACACTGGCAGTAGCCTTTGAAACCCCAAAAAAGTCTACAGCAGCTAATAATATTGATCCAAGAGCATATAATCTCAAGTGAATAAGCAATTGTGTGGTTGTTGATAATATTAGACGCGTGCGCCTTTTTAAATTTTGCCCAATTTGACAAGCGAAAACGGTAGATAAAATCTTCGTCATCTAAAATATTAAAATAATCCACTCGTAAATTGAACACTCTTTGTCGTTGACTTTGTTCTTCATTCGACAAACTTAAAACAATAACAGCTCGACATCGCTACCTGAAAACATTTTTCCTTGAAAATGTAGTAGCAGTCAGCACAGTATTTATGTACATGTTAAACAAACAGCATAAAACGCAAATTTACAACGGACCTAACCTTAAAAAATAATATGTCAATCTGTCTTACTTCTGTCAATTTCAACTGACGGACGGTAAACTGGTGGTTCGAATGTTGGTATTGGCCGTCGGTAAAATTTTACTAAAATTTGACTAACAGATTGTTATAAGACGAAAAAAAATGACGTTTGTATCATATTTCAGTTTATCTGGCCTGAAATTTAACTAACGGACGTTTATAAGACCGGCCCAATCGACATATATGTCATAAAATATACATATATCAGAGTGAGCTTTCATAATGTAATACAGCGATGAAAGAGAGGTTAATACAAACATTTAAAGACAATTGAATACACAGACAAGTGTCACGCAGTGCTCAATGTGCAACAAATCTGTTTTTACCAGCAATAAATGTTGGTACATATTATTTTTTCGCTTTATAACAAATTTTCCAAAGCAGAAGTGACAAAGCAATATATATCGCTCTGTTTAATGTTTTGAAAATTTTAAATACACAACGTAACCTCCCCCGCATGACGTGAAAGAAATTTTAAAAAAAACACTCACATATAGCATCGATTGTTATAGGTGGTCATGACCGTCTGACCGATGAGGCAGCTCTTGAGCTCCTGCTCCCAGCCAACCGGGTGGTGGGCTATCAGGTCCTTGACCAATTCGAGGACACTCTGCTTGCGGAGGACACGGTGAGATGGGTCTAAACACAGCATCACACCACCCTCGTACTCATCCACCGCCGTCACGTATCTGAGGGGAAAGTGATCTTTTTACTTACAAAATATCTGCATATTTGAGGATAACACCGAAATAATTTTTTACACTTAAAAATGGTGTTTGTTTCTGCCCGAATTGGAACCACATACTTGGATATTATTACACAGCTAGGAAAAAATCAAATAAAACAAATCAACGGCTCCTACGTATAATATCGTAACCCACAAATCGACGATTTTGAGTTTTTTGTGTATTTAATTATATCTTTAATTCCAAGAAAGAAAAAAAATATTTTGCGATAAATAAGTTTTTTTTATTATATAAATAAACACCCTTTTGGCTTTCTACCCTCGATATAAAGATTATCTTTATAATATATTTTACTGGGAACTAAATTAAAGAATAATTCTGGGGTATGAAAGCAAAGACACCAATATCAAAAAAAATTGAATGGAATCGTCGAAGATTACTAATTTATAATGTACTGAATTCGCAATTTAATAATAGGAAACACTTCCTTTAAATATATAGGAAACATGATTTTGAAATTTTGAAAGGGATAGATACATAAAATCTAGAATAGGGTAGATTTTAAATTAGTAGTGACTGCATTCAAATTTTTTTTAATAACTTTTTTGATATTGCTGGCTTTGTTTTTATAACCCGTAGTTGTAATAATGAAACAAAACATAAACATTTTTAAACATGTTTGTAAGCTTCAAAACTACTAAAAAAATAAGTACTTTTTTGCAGATTGAAAGAAAGACGTGACACAACTGCGGATGACAGCAAAAATAGACTAAATAAAACACATGGTGTTACGGAGTGAAGTGAGTTGCCTACTCCGTAGTACAATGGTAAATAAGAATAAAAAACAAAAAAAATAAAATTATAGAAATTTAAACTTCAATAATTCAAAATTCATGAGATACAAAAAACGTTTCGAATTATGCGGAACTCTGCTAATTCGAAATCAAAGGAAACAGAAGGGATGAGTGTAGAATATGGATTCGTGAGCTATTTTTAATATTAACACATTTTCCGGAATAAATTAGTGTCCCGATTCCAAAAATGATAATATAACCATGCTCGTAAATATTAAACGAGTAATTACAATTAAAAAAATCGTAATTATTCCGTTAGTAAGTTTGACAGATCAGCCATTTTTTCACATCGCACGATCAAAAAGTTGGGCGCATTATTAGGTTTCTAACAAGTTATAAAAAATTCTAATTATTTGACTTAAAATGTATTAATTTATGGCGCAAGGGTTTAAAAATTATTTTGAATTAATCGGAGTTGATTAATTATGAAATCAACATTTTTGGTCTTGTGTGTTTTAAATGTTGAATTATAATAAAATTTAAATTAACTGTGTTTATTATTAATATTTAAAGCATTAACTTTGTGATTAGACACAATAACAGAATGTTAGTAAACTTAGTAAAAGTCACTACCAGATTTATGGTCATAATAGAGTACCTCTCATTAATAACCAAATTAATTTTCCATATAGCCCTTTGTTTAATTTAACGTTCACAAAAGATGTGGTAACACCCACTTTAGACCCCGCCCCCTCTCACTCTCTCTCGTTAGATTCCTGAATTGTTCAGTAGACTATAATCAGTGCATGCTTGTCTCTGACAAGATTAACACGCATGTGATCAATAGTGGTGATAGTTTAACAATACTATGGTTGGGGTGTATAGTGTTGTGAATATAGTGTTGGTCCCGACGAAGAGACGGGTACGTCTCGAAAACGGTAGACCATAAATCTGGTAGTGGTTTTTACTAAGTTTACTAACATTCTGTTAACTGTATTTAGCTGTATTAGGAAGCAAGCGTTAGGAAAGACATAAAGAAAAATAGACTTACCCAGGCCAAATTTCCAATTTGTACTGAGGCACGAAGATGGCGCTTTTAGGATCAAAATACTGCCGCTTAAACTCTATCAGCTTCAACTCTGACATGATTCTTTTAAATATGATGTTGTACAGTTGCCTCATCTCCCCAAACTGTCTGGATTTTTTGTAAATCACCTGAAAAAACCCATACATAAAGCTCTCATAACTATCGTAAGCTTATACTGCCTTCACTGTATAGTGATAGCAATTTTTTTATTTACAGTGAAACTCGCTTAATAAATTCACTTTTAATAAGTTCTCCCGCAAAATAAGTTTAAACTTTGCGGTCCCGAAAAAGTCCCATACAAATCGCATATTTTATTAGGCTTAATACGTTTCCCGCTTATTTTCGTTTCTCGCCTAAGTAGTGCAAATATTTTTAGCTGAAGTCAATTTACCCATACAAATAAATCTTCATAATACGTTTTTCGAAACACGATATTGGTATTTTGTTTGATATTCAAAAGAAAAAATTAAATGAGTCCAATAAAAAAAGCCACTTCTTTTATGGGTTTTTCCATTACCCAAATGTGAACAAGGGTAGTAAAATTTTATAATAGGGTACCTAATAAATATTTTTCAAAGAAAACAACAAAAGTCAAAATTCTAACCAAAGAACAGCTGCTGTAAATCTAAGCAAATATTGCAAAGACAATAATCCGGATAATCCTCACAATACCAGAGCCGCACCCGCAATACAAATATTATTTACTTTCATATTTAACTTCATACAAATATACCTACTTAATTGTATAGGTGTCTGAAAAATCCAATTCTTGGAATTGCTTAAGAGGCCGTAAAAACCCGATTCGCAACTAATTACTAATGAAGACCCCGTCAGATTGTTTCTTAGAAAGTTCTTTCATTTCCTAGAATAAAATATATAAAGTGCATTAACATTCCTACTGTCATTTCTACGCTTGTATTACTGTAATTCGGCTTAATTTCGGAAATTTCAAATATTCAAATGCTTCAAGTAATTTATTCATAGTAATTAATTGTATGAATAGATATTGTATTATGTTTATCATTACGTGTGTATAAATATATGCAATTAATCAACAAGTTTTAGGCAAATTACTTCTGTTTTTTCATAATAGTTGATGTTACGCACAGAAACAAAAAATGTAAGGGTGGTCCGCCATGTTCGCTCTAGAAGCCGAGAATGTAGGTAGGTAGCGTCGGTCCGGACAAAATACAGCGCGGGCGTCTCGCATGCAGCAGAATATTTCGCCGTGAATGCGAATTTGGCGGTGTCATAAAAGTTCTAGCGGCTGAAAAAAACCTCCAGTATTTAAATAGGCTAATAAAACAATTAACCCAAATAAATCGCAAAATTCACAAAATGGGCAGCTTACAATAGATAATTCTTGCAGAGCCATAAAAGTAGTTTGACAAAAACTGTACTATTTGAAAAGGCGAGACAATAAAACTTAATCCCCAATATAAACAAAGAATGCTTGGCTTTCAAATATACTCGTATAATACTCGCAGAGCCGCATTGGTGATACTAATTTTTGAATTATTTTCATTCTTAACTATGCAAACATTCTTAATTGACCGAAAAATCAATTTCTGAGAATACACAATTGCATTAGCAGGTGCACCTGATAATTTGCAATTCCAGAAGCCCTTTCGGTAGGTGCTACTGTAATATTTTGTTTCATTTTCGTCAATATTTAACGTCCAAAATATACCGTAATTTAATTAAAATTCACAAGTATTTATATCAATTATACTCTTTATTTTTAATTATTTATCGGATTGCCTTTCTTCCTGGGTCTATTTCGCTCATTGGGGTCATTAAAATCATTCAATATCATTTCAAACACGTGAAATAACTGCCGAAAAATTCAGTGAAACAAAGGCCAGCGCCACACTGCGGGGATGTCGGATGTCGTGGTCGCGTCATTTCGTCGAATGTCCGCGCAGTGCGTTTGATAAGTGCGTATTATATAATGGAAAAAAATGTAGATAAAATGTAGTAAAGTGGAAGATCTGCGACGGAACGTCTGCGCAATGTGGCGCCGGCCTCGCGTCGCGTGAATTCGCGGGACGTACAATGTTAATTACAAATTTAAAGACAATTAATCACTTAAATTACTCGATTCATAATTCAAGTACTCATATATCGTATAATAATTTTCGCGCGATTGTCGGCGTACCCGACTGGCGAGTTACGTATTTATAGTCGGCTTTGATCAGCGCAAATAATTCTTTAAACTTGTTTGTAGTAATTTTTCTTTGATTATTTTTACTCCATGCTCTTTTCATTCTTAAAAAATAAATCTGTTTTTAAATTATTTTCATCAAAATGATAGATATCATTAGGAGCCATTCATTACTTCCGATTTAGTTTTGATTGGCTTGATTTGATTAGTTTCTTGAGAAATAAAATAAAACGACCGACGGTTAGCGTTTATCCATGAATAAACTTGTCTCTTGAACAACAAAATATTTTGAAATCTATTAAAAAAATTGTAAAACAAAACAGAACGGTTGAATACTGACAAGTGAAATAATATTTAATAAATAATTTTACGCGGCGATTATTTATGATAATTTTTTATAAAAGTAGTCGCAATCGCAAAATCAATCAACGTCAGTGCAAAATTAATTCGCCTAAACGAAATTCTTCTCATTTTGGTTGTATTTCTTCGAGGAAACAATCGGGAATATTCATTACGTAATATCTCCGATTGTTTTCTAATTGAGTTACAAAAAAACGGATCAAATTTAATTTAACGATAAAAAATATCACGAATATTCTTTGCGCCCGGGAAAATATTCAGGTATTGTGAAATAAAACGTAATTAAAATAAATAAAATCGTTATTAATCTCAAAAGAATGTTATTTAATGTATTATTGTGTTAAGTTCGTCGAGTTCGCCCCTGAATTGGCAGGTTGTTTGAACTTTGCCCCATTGAGTTTGCCCAAGGCGATATGTTGGATGTACAACTAAATTATGTAGAAATCATCAAAAGGGATACATTTTTAAAATGAAGTCAAGTAGAATACTATTTACAAATGGTTCTTTTTACAAATGTGCAATCTTTACCAAGCCAGGGGAAGTAGATACAGGTAATTTTCGTATTTTTTTTTTCGTATTCGTGAGGTTTATGTTTTGTCAATATACACCGATTTATATTTAAATTATGATTGATTTTTCCTTTAATAATATTATTAGTTTAAGATAGGTATTTTTTTTGCAATAGTAATTTAGATAACTTGTATATTTTCTTTTAAAATTAAGGTTTGCACATAGGTAGTGACATACATACATAAGATATTATATGTTTTTCTTTTAGTATGGTTATTAATAAAATATTTTTTGACAGTGCTAAAATTTTTATTGTTTTGGTGGTTTTTATTGTTTTCTGACCCTCAGGTAATATTTTACAAATGTATATATTTACCTACTTAATTTTTTTTAAATAGATGTCCTTAAATTTTCATATTATATAAACGAAATTTCAATTAAAACACAAAATTAGAAAGTGTAAATCATATGTGAAAATAATGAAATCACTGTTAATATGTTCTCACGCCTAATAAGTTTTTATTTGCTGGTCCCTTGAAAAACGTATTAAGAGAGTTTCACTGTATTATATTTATTTATTTAATTAATAATATATATTTTTTTTACAATCATACATAGACAATGTCCACAAATCAATATTTTTTTGTATGTATATACCTCAACAAAAAAAATTGTGATTCTTGTCTGTGGTGAGGGATAACCACTTACAATCATAGGTATAGGTAGTGTAATCTAATTAAATAACAATGAGAAAGAAAGAAAAGAAAATCTAATATTTCAAAATCTTAATTAATAATACAATATACAGAAAAAGAATAAGCAGTCAAGTAAACAATAATATAGAATAAACAGTCAAAAGAGACCAAACTCAATCACAAATTCAACTCTATAATAAATGAGAACCCATTCGGGTTCGCAGGGGGAACAAACAAGGCGCAACCGCAAAACATTCACCATCATGCAGAATAAATTGAACAAATCAAATAATTGTACTGTATCATCGATTCGTGGGAAGTACTGGACAGTATCTCTCACGAATAACTCGTATCAAGACCAAAAGAAAACGGGACTCACCAAACAGCCCCAAACGGGTAAAAAGCCACTCACCGAACATACCTCAGATAGTCAGATCAAATGGATCTCCAAGTAATCCACCAATAGGTGAATTTGGATTCCCCCAAGGTACGATCCCTAGAACTCTACCATATCTCACTCACATAAAGGACACATCTCAACAAAATCAACGGTGAATTAATATTCCATACGCAAATGAGACTGCACTGTTTGCAAATTATCCTTCATGGGCAAAAGTTTACGAATTAGCAAACGAGAATATCAATACACCAAAATTTGTAGCCCGACAACAATCTTCTAACATTCAACGTAAAAAAAACACTTCAACCTGTACTTAAATTTATTGTAGTCCTCAATACTTTTTATTTCTGTGGGTAAATTATTGTTGAAATTATATAAAAAAACGTCAGCCAGAGAGGTCACATATACATGGCAGAATATCACAGAAAACTATACACAGAAGATCCCAATTTCAATAGAGATGACAGT